>ML823012.1:44791-74318 GCA_009831015.1 Picea engelmannii
ACTTCATCTAGATTCGAAGGATTAAACATGAGTATAGTATGTCTTAAATAACTATGTAAAGCCCCAATATATTTGAGCAAAGTTTCCTAAGAAGACAAATCAACTCCCAAAACCAAAGCTCTTCTCCTAAATTCCTGAGTAAATCTTTGCACACTCTGTCCTTTAGCTTGTCTAAAATTCTACCATTCCATAGCTGCCTTTTGTTTATATTCCAATGGATAAAAAAAAATTTTAATTGCGATAATGAAATCATTCCAAGAAAGCAAAATTTTACCATGCTTTTTCATTTCCTCCTGAGTCTTGGATTCCCACCAAATAAGTGTTGCACTATCCAATCTTAACGAAGCAAGTTGTATTTTAGTTTCATCATCTTGAATTTTTTGTATTCTACAATATACTTCAATTTGACGTATCCAATTATCTAACTTTTCAGCATTAACTTCTCCATTGTATATTATCAATTCAAATTTTATATCAAGCTTTAATGAAGGAATTTGTGAAGGAGTTTTACCATGCCCCTTTGGAGAATTCGGAAGAGGTCTCGAACTAGTAGAAGAAGAAGAAGAAGAAGATGATGGAGGAGAGGGTGGTGGAGAAGCACCATTCCCTCCATTTTCATCTGGAGTTTTGCAACCATTGCCTCCCTTATGCATTGAAGGGTTGGAACCTTCACCCTGCGACAATATGTTCCTTTCCATCAAGATCTTCATCATATCTCTCAACTCTATGACATCCTTTATGAGATCTTCATCTTCTGCCGGAACACGTTCATGACTTTCTGCATGAGCCATGCTTGGTGAATGCCTCCCTGAAACTTGCGGTGATGGTATATGCTTCCTCCTTGTCGGATGAGAACTTGGCTCCACAAGTTGACCTTCTCCTCTTGTGAGTTTCAACCTTGTGAGCATCAGAAACAAAACTTGCAAACAATCAAGTCTTCAAAAACCAGTTCTCTGATACCAACTTGATCTAAAATTGAAGAAGAATTGAAATACTTGAAATTATTTGCAATGTAAATGTTATGTGTTTAAAGCAAATGGATCAGTTTGCAACACATAGATTAAAGGATTACTCATGCAAAATACACATAGACAACAGCATAATCAATGAACATAAGCACATAAACATAGAAATTTGATAAAGGAGTTCACCCCTCTCTTGGACTACATCTCTTGGTCCTGCTTCCAATGGATTATTATTATTAATTGCTCAAAGTGCTCAAAAACATATCTTACAATGCTCAAACTATCAAACTGACTGCTCCAATGGCTTTAGAGCATCCCAAAACCCCTGTCTGGGCTCTTTCGGCACCTCAATCGGTCGAAAAACGAAGAAGTTAGGCCTCCTGGAAGTCTCCCTCTTCAAGCTTGTTGTCTCTGCATCTACAAATTGCACCCCTTGTCAATTAAACCTGGCTCACACGCAATTTAAATCATGAAAACCCAACACCTGGTGCAACCACGCCAATGGTGCAAACCGTAGGACGGTTAAGGGCACGCCGGCCCCTAACCGCCTAGCACCTGGGCGTATGGGTCATGTGACCACACACATTGGCAAAAAGTGGTTAACGGTTACAATGGGTTTAAACTTCCCCCGCGCTCCGGTTAGGGTCACATGGCATAAAAGCAAAGGACCAAGGGCTATGTTAAAACCCCGCGCGCCAACCGTTACAACCACAATGTAACCGCATATACACATACACTCTGTTTATAACCATGCGCATATACATATATAGTGGACACATGAAATAACTATGCGACCCTACCCATATATACAACATGTACAATTGAAATAAATTATAACACACATGTATAATAAGAACCATGCGGCGATACAGTGGTCGGACGAATGTTGTGAAGTCTTTACATGGTGGGGAGGTCTGGGGGTTGAACCCCACGGACTCCAACAGTTTTACAAAACAACCATAAACCAATAAAGGGGTGCCACATGGCAGCCCATGATTGGGCCACGTGGCACCTTACCATTGACCAACAAAACACCATGTGTCATGATATCATTCGACCATGCCTACCAATCAAACTCTGCCACATCATCGTACGGTCCGTACGGCCCTGCCACATCATCGTACGATCTGTACAACCCTGCCACGTCATCCTGTATGGACTGTACGGACTGTACAGTCAACATCATTTTTTTTGTCTGTTTGACTTGATGAACATATTGCAATATCTCTCACTCTCGATGTCCATTTGAGATGAAACGAGTTGCGTTGGGTTCGCAACGACGAGGTCTATGCTCTTGTCCGGTTTGAAGTGATTTCGAGCACTTCGAAGTTTTGAGCAAAATTTGATCCCCTGATCACCGTCAGTCTCCAAGTGATACGCAGTACTAAAGTTAAGTTGGGTTCCCAAGGCCTCTTGGAAACTCATCCAAAATTGTCCAGTAAAGACTGATCCTCGATCAGATATAATCCTCTTTGGCATGCCATGTAGCCTCACAATCTCACTGATGAAAACTCTAGCAATGTCAAGTGCCTGATACGTCGTATGCACAAGAATAAAGTGAGCACTCTTCGTCATAGTGTCTACTACTACAAAAATCAAGTCATGTATCCTTGTTGTTAGTTGCAATCCAACAATAAAATCCATCAAAATAACTTCCCATTTTGATTATGGAATGGAATGTGGTTGTAGTAATCCTGTTGGGTGTCTATGTTCAGCTTTTACCTGTTGGCATTCCAGACATCTAGCCACATAGTTGACTATGTCGGCCTTCATTCCCTTCTAGAAGAATAAGGGTTTAAGATCTTCCCTCATCTTCGTGACTCCCAGGTGAGCCATGTAAAATTCTCTATGAGCCTCGCTCAGGATCAACATCCTCAACTCGTCGTTTGGCGGTACGCAAATCCGAATTTTAAACCTCAACAACCCATCGTTATCAAATGAAAATCCCTCATATTGTGGTACCATCACTGTGTTTTGTCCGATAAAACCCTCGACCTCTTTGTACCAGTCATCGTCACGTTGTAAAGTGAGAATCTTCTCACATAAATTCATCTAAAGAGGCAACACCGAAAAGATGCATGGTCTCCAACTCAAAGAATTCGCCACTCGGTTCACTGTTCCCCTTATGTAAGTAATCTCAAAGTCGTACTCGCTAAGCAATTCCGACCAACACCATTGTCGAGTGTTCAGGTTTCTTTGCGTAAAAATGTGTTGTAGTCCAGAATGATTAGTCCTTAGTTCAAATTTTCGTCCAACAAGGTAGTGTCTCCAAACCTTCAAGGCATATACAATGGCTAATAATTCCAAATCATGCGTCGCGTAGTTCTCCTCATGCCTTCTCAGTTTCCTCGAAATGCAAGCAATTACTCATCCGTCTTGCATCAAGACTCTTCCTAAAAATTCCTTGGATGCGTTAGTGCATACCAAGAAGTCCGCATCCATGTCAGGGACCTTTAGTATCGACGTTGTCATCAACAACTCCTTAAGCCTCTGAAATGCTTCCGTGCATTTCTCGGTCCAAACAAACTTCTTGTTTTTCTTCTGCAATTCCATGATCGAATTTTCTATCTTCGAAATTCCCTCGACAAACCGTCGATAATATCCTGCTAAGCCCATAAATCTACGCACTTCTGTGACATTCGTCAGTGTAGGCCTTTCCATAATAGACTCGACTTTGGTTGGATCCACAGCGATACCTTCATCGGAGGTGACATGCCCTAAGTAGTGAATCTTCGATTGATAAAAAGAGCATTTGGACAATTTCCCATACAATTTGTGCTCTCGCAGACACTGTAGTACCAAGCACAAGTGTTCATCATGCTCCTCAGTCATACGGGAGTAAATCAAAATATCGTCAATGAACACTTGGACGAACTTGTCCAAGTACTTGCGGAACACCCCATTCATCAAACTCATAAACACCCCTGGGGCATTTGTCAGTCCAAACGGTAAAACAATAAACTCGTAATGTTCAAACCTCGTCTTAAAGGTGTCTTAGGGACATCATCCTCCTTGATCCGTAATTGGTGATACCCTGATCACAAATCGATCTTGGAGAACACCATCGCCCCCTTCATTTGATCGAACAGATTATCAATTCTCAGCAAGGGATACTGATTCTTGATCGTAGCCTTGTTCAGTTGATGGTATTCAATGCAAAGCCTCCACGATCTGTCCTTCTTTCATATGAAAATAACAGGTGCACCCCACGGTGACACACTAGGACGTATCAGTCCCAGGTCCAACAACTCCTTCAGTTGCATTTTCAACTCTTGTAACTCCGGGGTCGACATCCGATAAGGCGTTTTTGCTATCGGTTCGGTCCCCGGTTTCAGGTCTATGGTGAACTCCAATTCCCTTTTCGGCGGCATCCCAGGTAACTCCTCTGGAAATACATCTGCAAACTCCTTCACCACCGGAAGGTGTTCTAGACCTTCCGCTACTCCCTTCTCATTTAGTGCAAGGATCGCATAAAGATTGCACCATTTGCGCATAGTCTTCCATAACTGTAAGGAAGAGATGAACCTCAGGGAAACTCCCTGGTTCCATCCTACAATCACACGTCTCTGTCCCTCATCATCGACCAAGCTCAACCATTTTGTCTTACAGTTGAGTATTTCCTCGTGCGACTCTAACTAATCCATACCAATCACGACATCATAAGATCCTAAGATCGTGACGTACAAGTTAGCCCTCGTGAAAAACTCTCCCAGGTTAAGGGCATAGCCTGTAACCTTTCCTCCAACCTTGTATTTGGCTCCTGAGGCCATCTCCATGAAGCTAACCTCATCCTGTTCGACTGCCTTTACCTTAATCCTTTTTAGCGCTGCACCAGAAATGAAACTCTCGGTAGCACCGGGATCTATAAAAATACTAAGGGTTTGGTCAGTGATAGTACCTGTCATCTCGAGCACAGTCGACTGATGCTCTGCCTAGAAGTTATTCACCACTGCATGAATCCAATGGACCTTGCCCATATCTCCCACGGTAGTGGGTCATGCTGATCCGGATTCTCTGGTCCTCTCCACAGGATAGTTACGCTGGTAGTGTGGCTCACCACACATCCAACACCCCTTCTTCGACCCAGTAGTCCTGGTACCTGAAGTAGAAGATGATGGCCCACTGGCCTGGAACTCTGGTCTGTTCTGCTGAACAGGCCTAAACTATTTTTGCTGTGGGAAACGTTGTTGTTGATGCTACGATCCCTGGTAAGGTGTCTGCTGCTGAGGCGATGGTCGCCGGGGTGTAGTGAAAGTGGATCCCCTCTGGAAGCCACGATATCCCGGCGTACGTCTCGCTGGTGTCTAGTGCTGTTGTGTTCCAGATGAACCCTGCCCTGCTGGTCTCTCTGGAGTCCTGGTCTGACCCCCACTGATAAGCTCCTCCTCTGCTATGAGGGCCTTCTGGATGGCATCGTGCAAGGTTTGAGGCATCAAAATCCCAACCTTTTCACGTAGACTGTCGTTAAGGCCAAACACTAACCTGTTGACCTTAAGTTTCTCCATGTTAAGGTGCAGAGCGTACCGAAGAAGCTCCATAAAATGGGCCTCGTACTCGGGCACCGTACAACCTCCCTGTCGTAAGGCATTGAACTCATTGAGCTGACGCTCAATGAATTCCTCTGAAAGGTACCTCTCTCGGAACCGTTCCTCGAACAGTTCCTATGACACATCTTCGACTGCCATGTTCAGTTGTAGTAGGAGCATCTTCCACCATAGAAGAGCGCTCCCCTTCAGTTGAAAGATCACCATGTGGACCTTCATGTTGGAGGTATAATCGCGAAGTGTGAAGCACATCGCCATGTTCTCCAACCATGCCTCGGCGGCTACACCGTTCGGGGCACCAAAGAACTCGGAAAATTTGACCTTCTCAAGTTCATGGTGAATGCTACTAGTAACGACCGGTGCGTGCGACGGAACCTCAACGGGCGCCGACGCTCTAGCCTCATCTCTGTCCAAACGGATGATCAGTGCCTTGGACATGCGCTGAAAGGATCTTATCATTCTGACTACCTCACCAACTATTATTTTCTCCTGTCCGAGAACCTGCTCGCCTCCCTGGGGGTTAGACCCCTCAGGCGTGGATGCTACTGGAGGCGTCACACCTCCTCCCCTAGCACCCCATCATCAGCCTCCGCGACGTCCTCTAACCATGATTACCTGCATGCACACAATCAACTCTATTAGCAAAAGTACAATCAAATCATGTCAATGAAATACATAGCGATCCCAAGTTGGGGGTCGAACCCGCTCTGATACCATATGTTACGAGCCTCGTCGTTACACCGACAAACCTCTTATAACAAGTGAAAAAAAAAAAATTGTGTGTGTGCGTGTGTACAAGGGTAAAGAGACATTACTCTGCGTTGCCACATGACGACGAATCATGATGCATGCAACTGCGATATCAACATAAGGATCTAAGATGCACATCAACATCTACCAGTAAAGAACAACAATCAACCGACAAGATAAAAGACTGACTACCCACCCGTCCTACCCTGCAATGGTTAGGATCTCCAAGACACATAAGCAATGCTCCAGCCTAGGTTCCCATTGATTTTAACCATTTAAGGTCTCAGGGATGGCGACTGTTCTAAGGAACATGGAGGTGTCTACATCCCGCCCGACACAAGCAGACTCAGCATGCTAAGCTAAAGATAAGAACATAATCATCAAGATCGCAGCCAACCAGGTTATCTACATTAAGGCAAAATGCATTAGTGAAACATTATTAACTCATTAATTACTCACTACTATTACAATATTTCTTGGGAAGCGTACCTTCGTTACAGTTTCACGAAAAAGACAATTACTATAAAGCAAGTAAGGCAATTAACACAGTCTAATCCAACCTCCAATACGAGCCCAACTTCGCATGTCGAAGGTGCATAATGACATTAAGGTGAAATCTAAATTAGTCTTAGAACCAACTCAATGTGCAATTTTAAACTTACAAGTGTCATCTTCGTACCATCGAAATCAACCGTCCTTAAAATATTATTGTTTGCTGAGAGTATTTTTCTCTCAGGTTGATATCTAACAATCATGTCAATGAACACACAGAACTATGTCCCAAGAAGCAGGTTATGTACATCATATACCTTTTTATCCATAATCCTCTCCCATACTATATTAATAATAATTTATTATTATAAATAAAGGCACTTTGTTGTTAACATAATATCCTCAAGCTTAACCATCTCTAATCTAATAATCATTAAAGTTTAACCATCTCTAAATAACAATCATTAAAGCTTAACCCAAATCAATTTATTTTTAGTACAATGCCCACTAAGACAATACCCAATAAACAATTATTAAGCAATACAAAATACATTAAACAATGCCCGCTAAATTTTTATATAAAGACAATTTCTTTCTATACAAATTGAGATAGATGGTTAGGTTATTAGATGCGCAAATTAAAAAACAATCGCATTACTTTTTACCAATACATTAACCTTACCATAAAACAATTCTACATTACATTTTATAATATGAAAACTTTTCGATAAAATAACCATCACATTACATTGCCGCAACATTTCATTTACCTATTTAATAACAATATATAGGTTTGTCAAATACCATCGCTTTCTCATTTTACTATATCCTTATAGTAGCCTTACCACAACAGAACCGTAATGTTGCCTTTATATGTTATTAACAACCCTAGAAATCAGTGACCAATCCAATCTGCCAAGAAAAGGTTAAAATCGGCAACTAACAACAAGACTAGCGGCGTGTGTGCACGTCAGAAATCAACGGGGCAACTCAAGAGCGCATGCAGGAAACAAATCATGAAATCAAAGGCATATTTCGAAATGGCAATTTTCAGGAACCATACTCAATTTGGCAAAAGGAAAAATTTATCTTAGTCAACCCGGAAACCCAAAACCCAGCCAAAACTCTGTAAAAATAAGAAGAAAAAGGGAAGCAAACGCAACCAATCTTAAAAACAAAACACAAACAAGCAAGAAGTCAAGGGTGTGGTTGGGTTGGCACGCAGAACAGACGTTGCCAGGAAATCATGGGCACTGCTGTGATTGCCTCCATAAAATTGTTGTATTAACCCAATGAAAAACGTGGACCAATTCGCGGACCACTCCTGTCAATCAACCTGCAGTGGACTCCCTAACCTTTAAACAATATGGAACGCAGAGAAACAAAAAATCACCTCTAAACAACATGGAATGCAGAGAACCAACAATCGCTATCCCACAACAATAAAAATCATAGGGTTACAATATAAAATCATAGAGAAACACGGGAATACAAGTAAATGTGTTCAGAAACAAGGATGTTTGCATTCGTTGGTGGGAACCGAAGCTACTCCAATCGTTGATCTAAAATAAATTCGTGAGAATTAAAAAGGGAAAAAGTGTTGTGAACTTTGTGACAGAACCTATGAAGAAAAGAGGGAAGTCTTTAGCAGTAAGTGAATAACCCGTAGCCAAAAAGAAATGGGTAAAATGTTTGACGGGAAGTTCGATCATAGTCACTAGTGATAAAAATATCGCTGTCAACAAGTGTAATTTAGGGTCATTTAAAGCAGCGACGGAAAACGAGGGTGTGTATCATCCCACTCAATCAACCTCCCTTGCATCTGTTCGAGGGCATTCGGCTTCTCTATCATTATATTAAAAATAATAAAAAAAAATCGTGGGAAAA
Organism: Picea engelmannii; assembly: GCA_009831015.1. NCBI lineage: Eukaryota > Viridiplantae > Streptophyta > Pinopsida > Pinales > Pinaceae > Picea > Picea engelmannii. The sequence continues at coordinate 53,430 of ML823012.1, forward strand.
ATCATCCGCGACTCAGAAATGTGTATGAAATCTTGCAACCATAATTACTTATCTAAATTGCCACCCAAGGATCAATAGCTAGCCATCACAGATTGACATTTTCTGAAATGATAACTCTTTTTCATTTATTCAAATCGCAGACAACTACTTCCAGCCATATTTCGGTTTTATATAAAAAAAATTGCACAAAAACCTCCAGCCATGAAACAATTTCAATCTAATTTCAGACGGAACATTAATAAGTTTATCCAATCCATTTTCAATCAACAAGCCATTCAAGCGTAAGTCTTAAGCAAATCTACTCTACAAAATTAAAGAGCATACTGTTGCCTAATCGCCCGCTTCGAATGATGTCTGCACGCTCCGTGTCACTCCCGTTCGTCGATCGTCGAGACCTCACCGATACCTCCCAGCCAATGCTAGGGGTACTCTGCTTCCCCCTTAGCCCCCCTAGCCACAAAGGAGCCACACACTAACCAGATGGTACGTCTAGCACCCAGCTCACCTCGCAAGGCCGAGCTACCACTCCTATCCGAGATGGGAAATCCCAACTCCCCACAAGTAATCAGTCAAGTCACAAATCCAGTAGTGTAACGTTACACTAACAACCGATCCCCCTTTCTTCCTCCTCATTCCTCTCTTTTATAGAGTTTTAGAACTTCCAAAATTTTCCCAAATCTTATTTAATTTAAGTTTTAAATAAAAATCTTGTAAAAATTCTCCATCGTACAAGTGTCATTCATCCCCCACTTTCCTCCAATAATTATTTTCTTTAAATTAATAAAATGTCTTATTTCCCTCACCCACCTAGAGTTACTCCTATTTTTTCTCTTAGGTGTTCCTAGATTCTCTTACAGGTTTTAAATACTTTCCCTAAAATGAAGTTGCTAATTTAGTTCATTTTAGAAGGTTCCTAACTGCAAAATCTTTACTAAGTTGACCTCGCTTTTTACCATAAGTTCCCCTCTTTCCCTTTTTAAGTTACCTCCATTCCCTAGTTTCCTAAATGTTATAAATTCCCTCTTTCCCCTTTTTATTAGAGATAAAAATGGAAGTTGCAGTTTAACCCCTTTTTCCCTTTTATTATTAATTCAACATCTTTTTTAAACTATCAAAAATTAAAAATAATTAAATTCTTCTTTATATTTTATATCCACAGCTTTTAATTAATTTCTTACTCTCTTCATTTACCCCAAAAATTTATGAAGACCAAAATTATTACTTAAAGGGTTTTTATTTTAAATTTTATTATTTTAAATTTTTAGAGATGTTTTCTCAAGGGTAGACAAAATTTTACCCCTAGCAAAGTTTCAGACTTAGGACTTAGATTCTGAGCTAGGAGACATTTAATTAGGGAAGTTGTTTTAAAATTTCTTAATGTGTTGTCTGTCTTAGGGCCATCTAAGTTCCTTCCTTTATCATCATCAACGCAACGTGCCCTTCAGGACGCACTACGTGCTCCAAGGGTGTCACTCACCTCTTTTGTTTCTTTTGCGCAACGTGCCCTTCAGGATGCACCATGTGCTCGAAGGGTGCCACTCGCCCTTTTGTTTCTTTTGCGCGACGTTCCCTTCAGAATGCAGCATGTGTGCCAAGGGTGTCACTCGCTTCTTGACTGATTGGTAGACATAAATAACCCCTGGAGTCAACACTCCACCAGGTGAACTTATGGGAGACTAAGGGCTTCTAAGGAATAATTCCCCCGCCTTATTGCGTGCCCCTTAGAATCATCGTAGGTGACTGTCGCAGTCTACCCTCATGGCATCGTGGGTCCTCTCGAACTAAGTAATCGTTAACCTAAAGTTCGAGCCACGATGGGAGTGCTAGTAGGCTGTGGCAGGGCTGCTGTCCACACCTCTCCCTCAACCTCTATGGTAGTCGGGTGTGGCCCTTTTACTCCATATGTGAGTCTAGTCGACAATCTATCATCAACCTGCATCATCAACAATCATGTCAGACATGTCCATATCATATCATCTAATCAAATGTACTAAAATCACAGTAAAAGAATCAAACCCCAATAGCACGCTCCCTGACTCGATCTGGAGTCCAAGGGTTCCATCGATGCCTCTGCATCCTCAAGATCCAAAACCCTTCACACTCAGTAAAACCGAGTCAATAGCACCTGTCTATGTCCATGCAGTGAAACATCATGTCATATATCATAACGCATCATAATCAAAGACAATGTTTTAATATCATAATATTCCGGATCACTTGCGAGCAAGTGTCCTCAAAGAATAAGTTCGCTCAGTTCGCCAAAGCGGGATGTTACATAATTAAATTAGTTTTTGAAAAAAATCATGCAACCTTAAGTTTTCACATAACCTTATTGTAAAGTGCATTTCATTTAAATTATAAAAGTGAATCAGTATAAGGTAATTTTAATATATTTGTTTTCAAGTTACTTTTTGCATGCAACATTAATTTATAAAGTAACTTCATTGTAAAAGTGATTTTCACTTATTTTATAAAAGTGAGTCACTGCACAAGTAACTTATTTGTGAAAGTAAGCTTATATACAAAGTTAGAAAATGAAGGAATTTTTTTTAACTCGACAACCTAATTGTGAATTCATCATCATGTGGGCCAACCTCTACTTGCCATATGGCACTTTGGTTACCTTTTATGCCTTTCTTCAAAGGGGCATAACTTTGACATATAAAGTTTGTTTTCAATGCTATTTTTTTAAACTATCTATCTTTTCGAGAGATTTCCATCTAGACAATAAATTTCTACTTTTGAAGTTCTATTACCTACATATTTTAATATGGCTAGTCCAAGTGGTATTTTTATTACCAATACCAACTACTTTTCATGGAAATATTGTATGGAGGATGTACTATGAAGTAAATTACTTTAGTGGATTGCCTTGGTAAAAGAAAAATCCTAACTGATGCTGCAAAGAAAGCCAAATGGGAAAATAAAAATGACTAAAAATGTGAATTAATTGGAATGTCTATCTCTAGTGACTTATAGTTTGAACTTCAAGGAATTGATGACCGAAATGAAGCTTGACAAAATATGGAAGCCATATTCGATAAACACAAGGAGATTCAAGCCCAGCAACTTGAAACCAAATAATTTCTTTAAATCCCAATGATTTCTCTTGCATTGAATATTATGTATCTAAGTTCAAAACACTTAGACTTTTACTTGCAAACTATAAAATAGACATGAAGGATGACCGATGTATATATGTTATTCTTGTAAATATTGGTAGTGCATGTTCTATTTTTGTATCTACTTTTCACTCCAACGGAGAAACTCTATGGGCTACTTACAAACCACCCTCTATTGAATCTTTTTGTGATTCTTTGATTAGAGAGTAAGATAAACTCTTGTATCCTATAGTGATCAACATTGCAAGTACATCTAACAAAGCTTTAGTGACCCAATAGAAGGATAAATCCAAGCATCCGAAGAAGCAACATCCTCACAAGAACAAGAGAAACAAGACTCACAAACTGTCTCAATCATCTTCTACGCCTAATGGTGACAAAGGACCAAAATAAAAAAGTAAGAAGATTTATAGGAATTGCAATTTTCGTGGGAGAGATGGTCATCTAGAGTCTAAATGTTTTAAAATATGGAGGCCTTAGAAGAAACAATGAAGAAGCAAAACAACAATCTTGAATTTTCTTCTTCTAACACTTTGTAGCACCTCTCCATGGGGTGTTGTGAAATAATATTTGCTAATTTAAACATATGCATTAAGTGTAAACAAAATTTTCTTCTTTCATACATGGATTAACCTACAATGTATTCATAACTCTTTTACAAATTTTTCAATGCTAAATAATTCAATTTAAATCCAAATATACGAATCTAAATAAGAGGATGTGGTAAATAAGAAGTTAAGTTTACGATACACATATTTAAATAGAAACGTAGCAAAATATACCGAGTGAAATACTTCCTCCCTAGTTTGTTGAAGATGACCATTTGCAATGTAGTCCTACCAGTTTTAGGAGATGCTTCCAAGCATTCATTTTTCTTTCACTTTCCTAGAGGGAAACAATGAAATCCACCTAACCAACTAAGAGCCTAGCTGACTTCCTAGCTCCAAGAAACCTTTCGGTTTCTTGGCCCTCTGTGCCCGTGACTCCAAGAACAACAAATCACACATGCTCTAAGAAGACTCACAAGAGTAGTATCTTCCAAGAATTGTCCAACCTCTCCACCTCTCAATCTCCACTCTTATTTATCAAGTTTCCATACACCCTTCCCCAAGTCTCCTCAACCACCCTCATTAATAGCCATCAGTCTCCCTTATCTAGATTCTTTTGGGAAAGTTAAAATAAAACTAAAATATAAATGATTTGCATAAATAACAATAAATAAAATGCAAAGTCTTTCTTTTCATGCTAGCATATAAATGCACTTTGACAATTTTCTCAAAATGAACATGACAACCTGCCATATTCATTTAATTCATCATACCAACCATGAATCAAGTCAAAGAAGATATTTAATGTTACTAGATATTTTTGTATACAATATAATTTACATAGTCATTAAACCATTGAATTAAATACTTAATAATCTAGTTAAATCATTAATACATTAATTAATTTTACTAGTGTACATGTGTAGGGAATGTGTGTGTAGCTAGCACACACATATCCTGTGCATGTGCTAATGATAATCAATCATTGTCTCTAGTGCATATTTATTATACGATCATAGCAAGGCATGCAGGACAACAAATGCATCATTCAATAACATTAACTAAAAAAAATACAATAATGCATCCATAATTGATCATTACACTTAAAATATAAAAAGAGAATAAAAATGAGTTTTTGGAACCAAGTGAGAAACAAGAGTGACACATCTAATTCCCAATCAATAATCTCAACTAAAATCAAATCATCCTTCCTTCCTAAGCTACTTCCATCTGCCATCCTATCACTTTCTCTATTGGACTAAGCTGGAGTGTCAACTATATTGACCTAACTTTAGATAGAACCTGTAAGTGGAAGTGTCATACATCTCGACCAAGCTTCCCCACTAGGAAACTAGCAGTTGTCATCACACGTCTAGTGTAGTGTTACTTCACAAAGCCCTCCCACAACTCCAAGTTTTAGAGGATACACGGTGGGAAATGCCTCCACCCCTCCTAATCAAACTATGGTCAAAACCCTAAATCAAGCCATACTATGCAATTACTATTCTTAGAGTCACGTCATCAAACAACCACTCTGAGCAAGATGAGCATCTTGTCAAAACCACACTTACCACAGATCATAACAATATTTTGAACCATCAATTAAAGAATAAGTATAACTTATAGCATATGCGTTATCTTCTTGATGTCTATAACATCCATGTTACCTCGTCACTACAATGATTTGGCTATCGCATAGCTCATCAACCCGTAGGTTAGTTTATCAATAATTCATTTCCATGCATATACATCATGATTTCATATAAGAATCCATATATATATTGACGTTCAATTAATAAATGTACATTTATTCTTATCATGCCTTGTATCTATTATGCATTCACAACGTAACTTTAAACTAGTATCTGAGTACCTAAATTGCACATTTTAACTTTCATGGTTAAGCAAATCAAAGGGCTATCATCATCATGAGCATATAATAGTGAAAATAATAACATGCAACACATAATTAGGTCCAGATTTAAATATCACAAATATCTATCCCAATCTATTTAAGTCCAAACAAATATTAAGAATTGAATTACTAAGATGAGTAAACAACAATGTTCTAATTGCCTAAGGTCAAGATATGGGGTGTTACATACACCCACCCTTCAAGAAACCTTGTCCCGAAGTTATGGTCAAAATGCAAGGTAATCATAATGCATGGTGTTTTACATCACCCTAGGGTTAACTCTTGAACATTTTATTTTTTATTTTTTTTTACTTTGATTGCTCTATCATAAAGTCAACACTTAGCTACTATTACGTTAGCAATAAGAGGAAGAACCATCTTATTCTTTGTAAGATTCATAATTTTGTTAACCAAGTTTTTTTTATGATACTCACTATATAGTTCCAACTCAATGATAAAATTTCAATTAAGTATCATATCCTATAAAAACAAAATTTTATAAAGAATTATAAATTTAAGAGTTTTGTATTCTTTCTTTATATATAAAATATTAAGTTAAACATCTCAATAATGATTTAGTTTATCTAAAATTGTATCAATCTTTAACCAAATTGTAATATAATAGGTAGTTATTTCTCTCTCTCTCTCTCTCTCTCTCTCTCTCTCTCTCTCTCTCTCTCACACACACACACACACACACACACACACACACACACACATATATATATATATATATATTCATCCCAAAACTTTTATTAAAAATAAAATAAAATAAATTTATATCACATCCATAGAAATATCATTTTGTCATACAAATTCATATTTATGATTATATTTTCAATTATTTTAGCCTTCCACTTACCCACTAAGTGGATGATAGCTTCTAAGTTACATCTCTCTCCCAAAAAAAAATTCTTCTCTCTTTAAATATACAAATCACTATAGGGTGGAATCATGAAGGTGGGTTACACTTTCGTGACAATCGGGTCTCCAACATTTCGAAAATCATATTTTCGGCCGAACTTATTTATTTTTTTTGGCTGAAAGTACTACTTTTCGGCCAAACCTTTGAACATCAAATCGAACAGCACCCTGACGACGCCCTCGATTTCCATGTACATTTTTAGCTGGACGAATATTTTTTCATCCGGTAACGTTTTTTCGGCCGAAAGATATTCCGGCCGAAAAAATGTTTCTAGTTCGGCCGAAACATTTTTCGGTCAAACAAATGTTAATATATTTCCCGCACATCGCACCTGTCATAATTTTTGCGAGTTCGGAGAGCGTTTGCTTCTGTTGTGATGAGAGTATGTTTTGTTGAGAGCTTGTTGTGCCGAGAGGTTGTTGTGTTGTTGTGTCGAGAACCTGTTGTGCCAAGAGGTTGTTGTGCTGAGAGCCTGTTGTGTCGAGAGGTTGTTGTTGTCTTAGAGGAGCGTTTGTTGATGTTGTGCCGAGAGGTTGTTGTGCTTGGGGTGTTTGCTACGGGCGGATAGGTGGTGGACGTTGGAGCAGTAGGCGTCAATAAGGTATGTTTAGATTAGATTTAATTACTATAATAGAATTATAATTTAGATTTTTAAGTTAGGAATTAAGTTTGTTTTTTTAGATTGTTGACAGGGCCATATTCGGCCCTGTCCATGTACAGGTACAGGCCCGAATTTGGGCCTGTACCTATACATGGACAGGGACAAATTATCATCAGCTTAATATGGATACTAGTTGTTTCCATAATCATTACATCATATCTAAGACAACAATATGTAGTATATACCTTGTGATTACACTCATTACTCCTTATTATGGTTCTACTTATATTGAGATATATAAGCATAGAGTCATAGTTAATAGTGAACCTAGCTTACATAGACACTACATGCTTGATCTATTACATATCACACCTTATAGAACACATTACCTTGTAATATGGCCCTGTCCATGTATAGGTACAGGGCCGAATTTTGGCCTGTACCTGTACATGGACATGGCCATATTTGACCTTGTCCATGTACAGGTACAGGGCCATATTCGGCCCTGTCCATGTATAGGGCCGAATTCTGGCCTGTACCTATACATGGACAGGGTCGAATATGGTCCTATCAATTTACAATACACCTTGACAAAATTAGGAAAGAAAGTAGTCATACATTTGGATTTATAGATTTATAAAGTAGTACAACGTTGACAAAATTATGTCCATACGTTTGGATTTAGAAAGTAGTGATTATGTAATACCATTTTTATGTTTTCCTTAATTGTGTATTTTTAATTATTAAGTTGTTATTATTGGACTACATCTATTTTTTATGATACATTTTCAAAATCACTCTTACTTGTCTTGTGTACTAATATTTAGTCATTTGTTGTCAAAGTATAAAATGTTTTGATGTGATTTGTCTTTTTAAGTAGTTTTAGGAAGTTCTTGGATGAGAATCAAATCAACTCCTAGTTTAGTGTGTGTTTATATATTTAACTTTAAAGAAATCCATCATTACAATTGCATTGATATATAGAACAATAAATATGTTTTGTTGTGACAACATTGTTCTCTTATTTTTTGATACAAGCAACTTTTACAATAATGTTTTTATTTTTTTAATTAACATCTAAAATTGGATTTGCATGCATAGAGTTATACAATGGTTGTTACATTCATGGAACCATTTTGTATATGACCATTGTTTTATGCTAATGTATATATTGATGAAATCCATGGTGATTAAATTTGAGTTTATTTAAGATGTATTTTGGGATGTATTGTAAGAAATTCATGATGCAAATGAAACTCAACTAATGAGATTATGAATAAACTATATTATCTTTTCTTTGAAGGAAAAAATGTAAGGGTTGATGTAACCAAATGCTTTCCTCTCATCACATGTCAATTGTAATAGAAATCTATAAAAAAAGACAATCTCGTTACTAGGAAGAATTATTGGGTACATGCACAACATATTACAATATGGTGTAAAATGTTGAAACTTAGAAAATTGAATTAAAGCTTCCAAAATATATAACCTTCATTCATGAGAAAATTATATAAATAAATAAAAAATCACTAATAATGGAATGCTAGTTTTCCTCTTAAAATATAATGTATATGTTCTCATTAAGATGTCACTCTAATATATAAATGATAGAGTTTCTTAAAACAAATTACTTTTCACATTGGTTTCTTCTTCAAGGATCTCAGGGTGAAGGAATGAAACCGCCAAGTTGTTTACTATGAGGTTTGGTGGTTTCAAGTCCTAATATTTTCATAAATTTTATTGGCATAACATTTTTTAATGCCCTAGAATCCAACATACAATTATGCAAAAATAATTCATAACTTTTTTTTTTAAAGTAACCACTTTTTCTTCATAACTTGAGTTGGTTGGGTTCCTTTAGGAGTTCCATGTGGTCACATACTTGGTTTTTATTTAATTTTGATTACTGGGATTTGGATTGGTTAGAATTTAAATTAGGTTACTTTGAGTTGGATTACTTTTGGCTTATTTTTGAATGTGTTTACCCCTACATTCATAAGTAACCCAATCCTTCTCACAAATTCTCCTCTTGACTTCCTCTTGGGATGGATCGTGTGATAATTCCCTATCAATGATGGCAGGATCAATGATTCTTTCATTTGTTTGATCATTAGAAACATTGTTGATCATACTTGTCCATTCACCCACATAATTATTTAGATCATTTGGTTGATCAATATTAGCTTAAATTTGCTTGTTGGAAAGACTCTTTGGCAACTAAACAAGTGTATTGGTCATGTGGTACACCAAAAGGATTAAACCATGGCAATGTTTCTTGGTCAACCACATTATTTGTCTCTAGTGGTTTTGGAACTCTTTGATTCTAATTATATACTGAGGTTGTCTAGACTCATCTCAACCATTATTTCCCCTTGTTCAAGTCTATTTATCCTCCATCCTCTTCATAGCATAAAATAAAAGTTCATAATTTAAACTATGATAACATATTTTTGTGTAGATACAATGATTTGAGGATCCTTTTTCATTTAAGTGAAATCCCAAATATTCATTAAAAAAATTTAATATATACAAATGTGTTGTTTCAAGAGATTAATGTTTTTATTGAGATTTTGGAAAATTTGAATGAATATTTTGTTGAACTCTTACTATCCTTATTTTCACCCCATTTTTTCATAAAAACATATTGCAATTGAACATATGTGCTAATTATAAAAATATTTGTAAGACTACACCATTTGTTGGTAAACCTATAATTTATGCAATTAAGTCTACATCTATGGAAACATGCCTCTCAATTCATAATATGCCTCCATGTACTAGTGTCCGTAGTTGTTTGAAAGAGGAATTTACATATTTTCCTCTCTCAAAATGAGGAATCTCTAGCAAGTTCATCATCCTTGTATTGTAAAGTCTTGTAATCCTATTTTAGCTCCAAAATGGGATCCCCGAGGACCCTCTCCTCTACTCTCCATGTACACTTGTTATACAAACTCAGGGAGCTTCCTCGTTTCTTCCACGTCGTGATCAACATACTTTAGTTTGTTAACAGACCCTAGCATGTCATGAACTACTTTGACTTCATCTCATATTTGTGGCAGTAAAAGTGTTAGATCCTTCTGCTTAGTTGGTGTTCTTGGCAGGAACTATGTAAGGAAACAAGGAATCACATATTGAATCCCAAATGCAATCCTCAATTGACTTGGAATCACCCAAGTCCTTTTAAACCCTCAATTCCATCTCGCATCTACCATCCCAGCGTTGTTGTTTTGAATTGAATTCCCTTGGCGAACCCAACTTCTGATTTCAATGACTTATATGTGTGGTTTTTACTGATTATTATGAAAATATTGTGGTTTTATCTTTTGTCCCTTATCCCTTTAGTCATCAGTCTGTGCCTAAGCTGTCAGCCAGGAGCTGAATCGATGGTCGTCACTTCATTTTTTAAAGGCCTATAGATTCAAATGCCCTGCTTTTCTGTGCATGGATGATGAGTGAAGGATAAAAAATTTCTATGCTATCTATCCCTTATTTATCTATGAGTTGATTGACTCCTGGTTGAATTTTTAGTCTTTGCGCCTACTTGTGTATATTTGGTTTTTCCTTGAAATTCATCGGATCAATATTTAATTTAATATTCTTGGATTTTTAGTCAGTAACTGAATGAATTTCAGTTTTTTCGGTCTCTTGATATGGCTTCTCTACCAAATTCAACACTCACTTTTGATATGGCTTCTCTTCCAAACCATAGACTCTTATCATTGTAAACTCCTCAAAAAGGAACTTGTCTCCCACGTTGGTGGTATTTTCCAATTGTAGTGACCCTTTGACTAAAGGAATAATTATAACGAATAATTCATTTTGGATAATAAAGTCTAATATAGAAATAAAAGAGTCTTAGATGGGAACTAATTATTATAACTTCATTTAATATTTAAATATGGGAACTAATTATTATCTTATTGATGATATTTATATTCATATAATATAACTTCAAATTGACAACTTATTAATTAATTCATTAATAACCTAGAGACATTAGTAACTAATGTGTTTATTGAACCATAATATTGTATGTGTGTTGGATATTTAGGCATAGCTAGCACACACATATCTCATATGTAGACGATAATAACATTCGATGTTCCTAATGTAATTTTTAAAATGTTAAATCCTAACAATGCAAACAAATAAATAAAGTAAATCATCGGGCTCCCTTTAAACCCTTAATTCCATCTCGCATATCCAATCCCTTCCTTGCTTGAAATATGTTGGAGTTTTGACAATATTGAACTAGCCTAGAGATAATCCAAATGTGAAATCTTCAAACCTTTCGACATAATATCTCTAGTAGACAATTAGTATTAGTCATCACACCTCTAGGGAGTGTGAATAGCATGACCCTCCCACAATGCAAGGGGAGTGTGGATATCTATAGACATTACCCTTTATAACCGTTAATTTTGTGACAATTAAAAGACTCACTCAATTTCATCTTCTTCGAAATATATATGTCATTAAAACTCACATTACTATTTGTAGAAATAGGCTTCATTATTGATGCAGGAGCATCGCCAGCACATCAAGCGGAGAACAGTCGGACAACGCCAACACAAATTTTTGAAACACCTTGATATTTGTTGCACCAAACATTAATGTATGAAATTAATGAAGCGCACTTGTACATTGTAATGGACCTTGAGCGGATAGCTCACATCCTTAGATAGATAGTCGGCATTTAAAATAGTTAATGCTGTTAGGTAGGAATTTAATTGTAGATTTGATAGCTTTAGAGCTCGAGAGGGAAAACGGATATAGACACCCTCCTTTGTACATTGTATTATTATTCAGAATCATCAAGCATTCAAAGAATAGAAGAGCAGCAGAGAAGTGTATGAAGAACCTCCATGTACAGATATTGAATTAATAGAAAATCTTTGATTCAATTCCATGGTTGTGTTATTCTCTGTGTATTGTTGATATTATGCTCATGAATGTTTGCTTCTTGTCATACATTTGCTTTTATACGTTGTGTATGTGATTTCATGGTTAATTTGAAGTCTGTGAGAACGAGGAGTTAGTTTCAATTGTTTCTCTATCTTGAACTAGAGAATTCCTGCAAGGAGTGCAGTTGAAATTGTCCGCAAGGAGTGCGTGACTGCAGGGTTCAAGTAGGGATAACTTTTGTTCTAAGTTCCAAGAAGTGCAGATTGATGCTGGATCTGTGCAAGGCGTGTGCAGGCTAGATGAAGTCTCAGAGTTGTGATTATGAGGAAAGGAATTGAAGGATTTCTGCTGCAGGAGTGCACAGGATTGAAGACTTCAACACTTGGCGTGTTTGAAGATTTGCCGCAAGGTGTGCGTGCAAGAACTTCTTCTTGAGGGAATTGAAGTCATCGAAGCTCAGGAAGGATAGGCCTTCAAGGTTGTTGAAGGGTAGCGGAGAAAGTGGACGGTCAGTATTCTTCATGGGGAATCCGCAAGTTTCAGTGGATCGTCGGAGCTCTCGGAGTAGCAGGAAGGTCACAGCATAGGCGTGGAAAGGTTCAAATCTCAGGCATGAGGAGTCGTCAATCCGAGTCACGAGGAGTGTCGTTTCTACTCGTGGATTGGCGTATCGGGATTTCGTGAGGTAAGAACCTAACCTTACACAACGGAAGTCGCGAGGTCGCGAAGTGCGACATCCTGACGGTGACGTAAGCCGTGTGGGACCGAAAAAGTGAGTGGAAGACAGGTGGTCAAGATTGGGGAATCTCGTGAGATCGGGGCTCGTGAGTTGGAAGCCCAAATATTTGGAGGTTCAAGTCGCGAGGCGTGAAAGTACGAAGGCTCGAAAGGAGAATCTCGGAGTCTCGTCACATCGGAACTCAGAAGTTGGAGGATCGAGTGCTGGGAGTCGCGAGCGACAAAGTTGCGATAGTGCGAGGCTGCGATAAAGTAGAAGTCCCGAGGAAGTGGGAGAAGATCGGAACATCGGATCTTGGGGATCCGAGGGTTTAACGCTCGATTGTTAGACTCGCGAAGCCGCGAAGTTCCGATCCTCCGAAGGAAGAAGTGAGGGTCGTGCAAGGTAGAACCTGTGGGGTGCAGACTTCCCGATAGGGAAGTAGAAGAACCATTGAGTTCTTCGGGCTGAGGGGAAGAGAAGGTCCTGGAAGAGGCGATCGTGCTCCGGTGAGGGTGCGGTTTCTATCAAGTGGTATCAGAGCGGGAAGTTCTTTTCTTTTTGAAGTAGAGAAGAGGAATTTATCATGCCGCCAAGAAGAGAGAGATAATCACTGGACCCAGAGGACAGGGATGTGCGAAGAAGAGGTAGACCAACAAGAAATCCAGAAATGGAGCAGCAGATGAGAGATCTCTGAGCGAGGCTCGAGGAGATGGAGACAGCACAAAGACGCGGAGTTGGTGCAGGGGATCTTAGTGATTCAGAAGTTGAAGAAGAAGTTGGACATGAAGAAGAGGTCACAGCAGAAGATGCATCAACCGAGCGATTGATTAAAGCCATTGCCAGGATGGGTGCGAAGGCGAAAATGGACATTCCAGTATATGAGGGAAATCTGGATGCAAAAGAGCTGCTAGATTGGATTAGAGCTCTTGACACATACTTCGATTATGAAGATGTGGAAGAGGACAAGAAATTCAAGCATGCAGTTACGCACTTGAAGGGACATGCATCATTGTGGTGGGACGAGCTACAGGCTGACAGACGCTGCAAAGGCAAGCAGAATATTAAAAGATGGGATCGAATGATCGTGAAGATGAAGGCAAAATTCATCCCAAGAGATTATCAAATCACACTGTTCAGGCAAATGCAGAACCTGAGACAGAAGTTGATGATGGTAAGAGAGTATACCGAAGAATTTTACAAACTGAACATCAGGGCAGGTCATCAAGAGAGTGAGGATGAGAAGGTTTCCAGATATCTGAATGGTCTGAGATACGACATTCAGGATGAGTTAAGCATGGTTACCATCAGGACAGTGGAGGATGCTTACCAGATGGCTCTGAAAGCCGAAGAGAAGCTGAGCCATAAGCAAGGACAGTGGGGACGAGGCAGAAGTCAGCCCAGAGGCAAAGCATTTTCCCCAAAAAAGTTCCAGAAGCCCAAGGAGGAATGGAAGAAACCTCAGGGTAAAGTTGAGAGAGGTGGAACCTCACAGAGGCAGCGATATGTTGAGCCGAGAGGACAACAAAATGATCAGCGATGAGATTATGCTGATGCAAACACTCTTCCTCGTACTAGAGGTCAAGGTAGAGGAAGAGGAGGAGTGATCACATGTTTTACATGTGGGAAAAATGGGCACAAGTCATTCGAGTGTCCAGAGAAAAAGAAGGACATTGGAGAAGCTCACATCACTGAAGCTCAGATATGTGATGCTGAGTCTGAAGATGCAGAGAGCGGAAGATCGCTTAGGATGCATAAATTTCTCTTAACACCCGAGAAGGAGGTGGAGGACACAACTCAGAGAAGCCAGCTGTTCAGAACCGCATGCAATACCAAAGACAGGAAATGCAAGGTCATTGTGGACAATGGAAGCACAGACAATCTTGTTTCGACCGAGATGGTGGAGAAACTAGAACTGGAGACAACTGATCACCCGAGTCCATATAAAGTATCATGGATACAGAAGGTACATCAGGTGAGTGTCACTAAACAATGTTTAGTCGAATTCAAGATTGGAGGATATAATGATAAGATTTTGTGTGATGTTATTCCCATGGATGTATGTCATTTATTGCTGGGTAGACCATGGCAATATGACAGAAATGTGGTTCATGATGGGAGAATGAACACATATACCTTTAATAAGGATGGGAGGACACACAGATTGCTTCCAATAAAGGATAAGGAAGTGAAGTCGGAAGTAAGCAGCACAATACTTCTCATGAGTGGGAAGGAGCTTCTTACAGAGATGGAGAAGAAAGAAGATCCACAATTCTTTGTTGTCAAAAAGCTGAGGATTGTTCTGACCAGTACAAGAGTGGACGATTTACCAGATGAGATTCAGGAACTGCTGGAAGAGTTCGATGACATTGTGGTAGATGAATTACCTCATTCGTTTCCACCAATGAGGAGCATAAGCCATCACATAGACCTCATACTAGGGGCTAGTTTTCCAAACAAATCTGCGTACAGATTGACGCCGCAGGAAAATGAGGAGGTCAAGAAGCAGGTCCAGGATTTATTGGACAAAGGATTAGTCAAGGAAATCTTGAGTCCATGTGTTGTTCCAACGGTATTAAGTCCAAAGAAAGATGGAGGCTGGAGAATGTGTACCGACTCAAGAGCGATCAACAAAATAACCATCAGGTATAGATTTCCACTACCGAGAATGGATGATCTGATGGATTGCCTGAGTGGGGAAAATTATTTTTCAAAGATTGATCTAAGGAGCGGATATCATCAGATTCGCATGAGGGAAGGTGATGAGTGGAAAACAACATTCAAGACAAATGAAGGTTTGTACGAATGGTTGATCATGTCGTTTGGCCTGACAAACGCGCCGAGCACATTCATGAGGCTGATGAATGAAGTCCTGAGGGAATTCATCGGAAAGTTTGTCATCGTATATCTGGATGATATACTAATTTTCAGCAAGACGAAGGCTGAACATTTGAAGAATTTGGGCATTTTGATGAGGAAGCTACAGCAAGAGAAACTGTTGATAAATATGAAGAAGTCCTCATTTATGAAGACAAAGCTTATTTATTTGGGTTTTGTCATATCCGTGAATGAGTTGAAAATGGATCCAAGTAAGGTGGAAGTGATCAAAAATTGGCCATCACCGAGAAATGTTTTTGAGGTGAGAAGTTTCCATGGGTTGGCTAGTTTCTACTGAAAGTTCATCAAGAATTTCAGTGGAATTAGTGCAGCGATGATGGACACAGTGAAAAAATGACATAAGTCTTTTCAGTGGACAGCAGAGGCTGAGAAAAGCTTCAATCTGTTGAAGCGGAAGATCACAGAGCAACCATTGTTGGTGTTGCTGGATTTTCAGAAGACATTTCAGGTGAAATGTGATGTAAGCGGATACGCCATAGGAGCGGTCTTAAGCCAGGAAGATAGGCCAGTTGCATATTTCAGTGAGAAATTGGATGAAGCAAAGCTGAAATACTCCACGTATGATAAAGAATTTTATGTTGTCATACAGGCGTTGAAAAAGTGGAGGCATTACTTAATCCCAAAAGAGTTTGTATTGTATAGTGATAATCATGCATTGCAGTTTGTGAGTCAACAAGAGAAGTTGAATCAGAAACATTCAAAATGGGTAGAATATATGCAGAATTTTACATTTGTAATTAAACACATTTCAGGGACTGCTAACAAAGTGGCTGATGCTTTGAGCAGGAAGTGTTTGTTGCTGCAGGAGTTCAGAGTCAAGACATTGGGTTTTGAAAATCTGAGGGACATGTATGCAGAAGATGTAGATTTCAGAGAAGCGTATGAAGCAACTGAGAATCCAGTTCTCAGAGATCGGAGTTCTTGGATAGATTATATGATCCAGGAAGGATTGTTGTTCAGAGGCAATCAACTATGCATTCCAAATTTCTCCATGAGGGGGAACTTGTTAAAAGAAAAGCACAGTGGAGGCTTGGCAAGACATTTTGGCCATGATAAAACATTCGCCAAGCTGAGCGAATCATATTTTTGGCTAGGCATGCAAGCATATGTCAAGCGATTTGTTGACAGATGTCGAATTTGTTAGCATTCGAAAGGGAGAAAGCAGAATACGGGTTTTTATCAGCCATTGCCCATACCAGAGAGGCCATGGGAGGTGATCAGCATGGATTTTGTATTGGGTTTGCCAAGGACGCAGAGGGGAGTTGATTCCATCTTTTTGGTGGTGGACAGGTTTTCAAATATGGCCCATTTCATTCCATGCCAGAAGACCAGCGATGCGACACACATCGCAAATTTGTTTTTTAAGGAGGTCATTCGACTCCATGGACTACTGAAAAGTATAGTTTCGGACAGGGACACTAAATTTATAGGGAATTTTTGGAGGACGCTATGGAAGAAGCTGGGAACTAACTTGGCATTTAGTTCTGCCTACCATCCTCAAACAGATGGGAAAACAAAGGTGGTAAACAGGAGTCTGGGAGATTTATTGAGAAGCTTGGTGACAGAGCACCATAGCAGCTGGGACAATGTATTACCTCAGGCAGAGTTCGCGTACAACGATTCAGTGAATTGGAGTACAGGCAAAAGTATGTTTGAGATTGTGTATGGGACACAACCGAGAGGAGTTTCTGAACTCAGGGAGTCAGAACAGACTACGACTAGCAGCGCTAGTGCAGAAGAGTTTGTTAAGGCAATGAAAGAACTTCACAGCAAGGTGAAGTAGCAACTGATTGATTCAAATCAGGAGTATAAGCGCAAAGCAGACCAGCGAAAGAGACAACTTCAATTCGAAGTTGGCGATCTGGTTCTGGCACATTTGAGGAAGGAAAGGTTCCCGAGAGGAACATATAACAAGTTGAAAATGAAGAAAATCGGACCATGCAGAGTCCTGAAGAAATTTGGAGAGAACGCGTATGAGATTGAGTTGTCGGATGGCATCGAGATATCTCCGATATTTAATATTTCGGATTTATATCCATTTAAGGCTGGAGAAGCAGATGCTGGAACTGAGGAACTAGTAATCCAGTGGATGAGACAATTACCAGTAGCAGAAAAGTCGCAGATGGAATGCATACTGGACAAGCGAGTGGGTAAGAAGACCAGGCGAAAGCAATATTTTGAGTATCTAGTCAAATGGAAGAATCACCCAGTGGAATATGCCAGCTGGGAAAGCGAAGCAGTGATCCAAAAGCATGGATAGACCATGCAGGAGCTCATGGACAGGAGCCCATGAAATTTTTCAAGCCAGGGAGTATGATGCAGGAGCATCGCCAACACATCAAGCGGAGAACAACCGAACAACGCCAACACAAATTTTTGAAACACCTTGATATTTGTTGCGCCAAACATTAATGTATGAAATTAATGAAGTGCACTTGTACATTGTAATGGACCTTGAGTGGATAGCTCATGTCCTTAGATAGATAGTCGGCATTTAAAATAGTTAATGTTGTTAGGTAGGAATTTAATTGTAGATTTGATAGCTTTAGAGCTCGAGAGGGAAAACAGATATAGACACCCTCCTTTGTACATTGTATTATTATTCAGAATCATCAAGCATTCAAAGAAGAGAAGAGCAGCAGAGAAGTGTATGAAGAACCTCCATGTACAGATATTGAATTAATAGAAAAGCTTTGATTCAATTCCATGGTTGTGTTATTCTCTGTGTATTGTTGATATTATGCTCATGAATGTTTGCTTCTTGTCATACATTTGCTTTTATAAGCTGTGTATGTGATTTCATGGTTAATTTGAAGTCTGTGAGAACGAGGAGTTAGTTTCAATTGTTTCTCTATCTTGAACCAGAGAATTCCTGCAAGGAGTGCAGTTGAAATTGTCCGCAAGGAGTGCGTGACTGCAGGGTTCAAGTAGGGATAACTTTTGTTCTAAGTTCTAAGAAGTGAAGATTGACACTGGAGCCGTGCAAGGCGTGCGCAGGCTAGACGAAGTCTCAGAGTTGTGATTATGAGGAAAGGAATTGAAGGATTTCTGCTGCAGGAGTGCACAGGATTGAAGACTTCAACACTTGGTGTGTTTGAAGATTTGCCTCAAGGTGTGCGTGCAAGAAATTCTTCCTGAGGGAATTGAAGTCATCGAAGCTCAAGAAGGATAGGCCTTCAAGGTTGTTGAAGGGTAGTGGAGAAAGTGGACGGTCAGTATTCTTCGTGGGGAATTCACAAGTTTCAGTGGATCGTCGGAGCTCTCGGAGTAGCAGGAAGGTCACAGCGCAGGCGTGGAAAGGTTCGAAGCTCAGGCGTGCAGGAGTCGTCGATCAGAGTCATGAGGAGTGTCGTTTCTACTCGTGGATCGGTGTATCGAGAGTTCGTGAGGTAAGAACCTAACCTTACGCAACGGAAGTCGCGAGGTCGCGAAGTGCGACATCTCGACGGTGACGTAAGCCATGTGGGACCGCAAAAGTGAGTGGAAGACAAGTGGCCGAGATTGGGGAATATCGCGATATGAGGGCTCGTGAGTTGGAAGCCCAAATATTTGGAGGTTCAAGTCGCGAGGCGCGAAAGTCCGAAGGCTCGAAAGGAGAATCTTGGAGTCTCGTCACATCAGAACTCGGAAGTTGGAGGATCGAGTGCTGGGAGTCATGAGCGGCAAAGTTGCGATAGTGCGAGGCTAAGATAAAGTAGAAGTCCCGAGGAAGTGGGAGAAGATCGGAACATAGGATCTCAGGGATCCAAGGGTTTAACGCTCGATTGTTAGACTCGCGAAGCCGTGAAGTTCCGATCCTCTGAAGGAAGAAGTGAGGGTTGTGCAAGGTAGAACCTGTGGGGTGCAGACTTCCCGATAGGGAAGTAGAAGAACCGTTGAGTTCTTCGGGCCGAGGGGAAGAGAAGGTCCTGGAAGAGGCGATCGTGCTCCGGTGAGGGTGCGGTTGTTATCAATTACCACCATAAATTTTGTGACAATTAAGAATTACTCAAAATCATCTTCTTTTTAATATATATCCCATTAAAACTCACATTACTATGTTTACAATAGGTTATGATGCACTTACATTTGAAATTATTGTCATGATTACTCTCAATCAACGTGAATTGCCACCTTATATGACTATATTTTATCTAGATTTCTAACTCCAACTAAGCCTCACAAATATTACATTTGCATCACCTCATCAAAATTTATATTAGAAATATGAACAACCCTCATACAACATTTGCACAGTTCATATGTTATATAATATAACATTATCCAATCTGTGATCAGATAAGAGTGCACCACTTAGTAAAGAAAGATTTCTTATGTGCCAAGATTAAAGGCATAACAAGTTGTTTTGCACCACTTAATAAATATTTCTCATGTTATTAGTGGGTGTGTGAGCTTATGAATATAAACTCTTTGTTTTGGGGATTCTAATGCATTGCATTATATGTGGTCTTTGTGGATCCAACCATAGGGAATTTTTAAGGTATCTCAAACAAAAATTTCATTCAAAAACTCAATGATTAACATGATTATGTAATTCATGCCAAGTTTTTCATTTTTCAGTGTTCTTCATTTCATAACAAGAGAAAGAAATATTCATTGCCAAGAGTCATTTATATTTGGACTAGATTGACAAAACACATCTTAAAACCATCTGGTGAGACCTAATGATAATCGGTAAGTAAATATCCCCCTATGCTTAACATGTCCTACATATTGTCATGAGTCTTGGTCACATCTCTGTGTAAGACATTAGTGACCTACTTGTGTAGATTTGGTTTTTCCCTTAAATTCATCTGATCAACATTCACTAATTGAATTTCACTTTTTTCAGTCTCTAGAACAATGAAATTCAACAGTCACTTTTGATATGGCTTCTCTTCCAAACCATAGACCCTTATCATAGTAAACTGCTCAAAAAGAAACCAGTCTCCCACTTTGGTGGTCTTTTCCACTATTTAGGAATAATTATAACGAATACTTCATTTTGGATGATAAAGTCTAATTTATAGAAATAAAAGAGTCTTAGATGGGAACTAATTATTATACTCATTTATTACTTCACACATATTGATCAAAGTTATTGAATGCTTATCTTATTGATGATATTTATATTCATATATAATATAACTTCAAATTGACAACTTATTAATTAATTCATTAATAACCTAGACATTAGTATCTAATGTGTTTATTGAACCATAATATTGGATTTGTGTTGGATATGTAGGCATAGCTATCACATACATATCCCACATGT
>ML823012.1:87292-108433 GCA_009831015.1 Picea engelmannii
CTGTTCAAGTGCTATTTCTGTTGCTATTTCGTATATCATTTCTGTGTATTGTGAAGATTATGCTGGATATTTTACTGTTATTCTGTTATTTCTAGCATTTCGTTCCTGTTCTGCATATTTTATATATCTGGTATCTTGCACTGCGTATGTGATTGCATATCAGGTTCGAAACCTAAGAGAATGAGTGAATGCGTTTCAAT
Organism: Picea engelmannii; assembly: GCA_009831015.1. Taxonomy (NCBI): domain Eukaryota; kingdom Viridiplantae; phylum Streptophyta; class Pinopsida; order Pinales; family Pinaceae; genus Picea; species Picea engelmannii. The sequence continues at coordinate 87,493 of ML823012.1, forward strand.
TGTTTCTCTGCTTGAGCCAGGAGATTCCTGCATAGAGTGTAGTCGAATTCCTCCGCATAGAGTGCGTCGAGGAGGCCAAGCAGTTGAACTTTTGTTCTCTTTCACCAAGAGTTGGGTTTGAGGTATTCGAGCCGTGCAGGTGAGTGCAGGTCGAAGTTGATTCTCAGTGGCAAGTCTGAGAAGAGGAAAGGGCCGAAGCCGTTGCGAGCGTGGACGCACGGGACCTATAAGACTTCAACACTTTCGGAAAGTGATTGAAGAACGAGCACAAGGAGCGTGTTCGAGGAATCCTTGAAGGAGTCCGAGTTGACAAAAAAACTCAAGAGGGATAGTCCCTTTGGTTCACCGTGAAGTCGACCCCTGCGGAGGTCTCACAGAACAAAGGTGGTGAATGGGGAAACTCTTCCAGATGAAGAGAATCGACGACTTGAATCGTCGTGGAGAATCACTGAGATCGCGACCCGACTTGTAGGTCAGATGTATCGGGAGTTCACGACGAAAGATTCTTGTTTCTCGTAGAGTGAGGTCACGAGGATGCGAAACGTGACGTGCCGGAACGTTTTGCATGGTGTACGTCGGGATAGATGATGTGACAGGTGGTCTCGGGATATCGGATCTCGGGGGTTGGAGACCTCAAGTCTGATCGCGGGAGTGGCGATAGCGCGAGGTCGCGAGATTTCTGAGTCATCGGCATCTCGGCACTTCGGGTCTCGGAAGTTGAGAACTCGAAGGCATAGTGACGCTCGTTGCGAGTCGCGATAGCGCGAGGTCCCGACATAGCGAGACAAATTCAACGTTGACCAGAAGCATCGGGTCTTGGAATCCGAGAGTCCAATTCCCGGTTGCGGAACTCGCGAAGTCGCGAGGTCCGATCTCCCGATTTCTCAAGGGAGAATCATGAGGTAGTGTTCCTGTGGGTAAAGAACTCCCGTGGGAGTTGGAAGAGCATTGACTCTTCGGGTCGTGGAGAAAGAGAAGGTCCTGGTGGGGCGACAGTGCCATTGAGGGCAGGTTGCGTCAACGGTCATCACTTCAATGTTTAATGACCTATAGATTCAAATGCCCTGCTTTTATGTACATGGATGATAAGTGAAGGATAATAATTTTCCATGCTTTCTATGGACCCCTTACTTATCTTTGAATTGATTGATTCATGTCTGAATGTCTAGGCTTTGCATCTTCTTCTTTGATGTGCATTGTGAATGATAAACCTCTGAGTTGAATGGCAGTCCCTTGGCAAACCCAACTTTTGATTTCAATGACTTCTATGTGTAGATTTTACTAATTATTATGAAAATATTGTGGTTTCATCTTCCGTCATTTATCCCTTTAGTCATTAGTCCATGCCTGAGTAGTCAGCCAGGAGCCAAATCAACGGTCGTCACTTCGGTGTTTAAAGACTTATAAATTCAAATGCCCTTCTTTTCTATGCATGGATGATGAGTGAAGGATAAGAATGTTCCCTGTTGTCTATGGACTCCTAAATTATCTTTGAGTTTATTGATTCATGGCTGAATGTCTAGTCTTTGTGCCTTCTAATGAGCAAGTACCTATGTGGCTTGATTGATTAAAACTTCAATTTATCTTTGTGTTTTTAATTGCTTGAACTTGTGTACATGTCTGCATTTTTATTGATAAACTCTGCATTATGGATAGATATTGAGGAGAGATGTTGACACGGGATTCTCCAAACATTCCTCGCATATGCTCTAGGTATTCTCAAGAAGGAAGAACATGAACTCCTTCTTCGACTGAGACTCCGAGTGAGAAACACCAATCTCGTCAGAGGATATTTTCAAATGAGTTTGTGAACAGATCAACTGCATAACCCGCTCATGCCAGTGCTATGGATGAAACCTTCTTAGAGAGGTTGTGCATTGATACTCCTACACCTGAGAATGTAGGGAATACCTCTGGACAAGAGAATATTTCTGGTAATTTTCTTTGATTTTGTTTATTTTTGTTGTATTCTTTTGTATTTAAATTTATGTGAGGTTAAATCTTGAAGTTACTTTCAAATGTGTGTGTAGACAGTCATTTTAGATCAAGGGCTGACAATGACAGTGACTGTTACGAAGATTCAAATGTCAGTGCAGAGGGTGAAGGTATATTTAGGAGGCCGTGTTATGAACTTCCCTGGGAAGGGAATACTGAAGAAATGATTCTTGAGTGATCCTCAGGTGTTAAAAAGAGGTTGGAAAATGATTTGTTGGTCTTTGAACTCCCTTAGGAGAGCAAACAAAGTTTGCAATTTTTTTTTCATTTATTGGAAAACTTTATGGATGCATATCAGAAGATGAGGCCAACCACTGAAAGTTTTGTTGATCTAATGAGGCGACGAAAGTCAGAGGCGATGGGTCTAGATAAATGGGAGACAGTAAAAAATAGAGTTTCAAAAGAAGATGTCATCTCCATGTTCAATTTCAAAGAGGGCCCAAAGAGGAAGATGTTGAAGGTGCAATATTTTAAGCACCTTGACTTTGCAAGACATTTGTATAACAGATTTTTGGTGGCATATGGGAAATTTTCGTAGAACGATGAGGTTCCACACTATTTTGCAAGACACTTTTTTGCAGATTTTTTCTTGCACATGCACCCCGATTATACTAGTCTATTGTTCAAATATTATGGAACTGGTAAATGATGTACATATGATCGCAAAGGGGAACATCGAAGTGCGGCATTGTCAAGGCCTCCACAATCTTCAATACCTCGCCCAACAGGGGCATTTGCTTCACTTTCAGAGTTTCAGACTACATCAAAAGTTGGCAAAGAGGCGAGGACTGCAATTGAGGAAAATTTGGAAGCTATTTTTTATGGTGTTGATGTTGGCATGAAGCGTCAGAGAGCGGAAGCCAATTCCTGGGCTACATTTTTTAATAAAATAGATGTAGAGTTAAATACAATGTCAGCAGAAGATGTTTTGGAGTATGCAAAATTTTGCAGGGATGGTTGGAAGAAGGTCATTCAGAGTGATGACCCGAACCACATATTGGTATGTGTTCTATTTAAGAAATTTTTGACGCATTTTATGATAGTCTACTTCTAGTTCTAGATTTAGATATCATTGTCTCTATGGAAATAATTGAATTCTTCTTGTCATTAATTGCAGTTTAGAGACATGTTAAACGAATTTCCAGTCGGTAGGGAACTTGATTTGACAGGTTTAAATTTGGATGGGTTGAATTAGGTATGTGTTCTCTAATAGTTGTTCAATATCCACTCTTTTGAATAAAAGATCAACAACATTTATAATTTTGTATAATTGTGAACACATTGAATCATAGATTTAGTTCTTAATTGTGTTGTTCACAGATCCCTATTCCATATCCTACTATTTGGGCAGGCTTGTCTCAATTCTCATTGGGAGAGTTTGAAGAGGGTGGGAGTTCACAAGTATCATTTAATATCTTAAAATCATTTAAATTTAATGTGTTATAATCAGTTAAATGTATTTTTTCAAATTTTCAAATTTGAAATGTGTTATATAGGCTAATGTGGAGAAGAGAGTACTAGGCTTGTCTCAATTCTCATTGGGAGAGTTTGAAGATGGTGGGAGTTCACAGGTATCATTTGATGTCTTAAAATCATTTAAATTTAATGTGTTATAATCATTTAAATGTAATTTTTCAAATTTTCAAATTTGAAATATGTTATATAGGTTAATGTGGAGAAGAGAGTATCAGACTTGTCTCAATTCTCATTGGGAGAGTTTGAAGAGGGTGGGAGTTCACATGTATCATTTAATGTCTTAAAATCATTTAAATTTAATGTGTTATAATCATTTAAATATAGTTTTTCAAATTTTTTAATTTGAAATGTGTTATATAGGCTAATGTGGAGAAGAGAGTACATGAGAATGTGCTCGGAAGAAAGATTGAGATTGAGGAAGCAAATGAAGCACCCAGATTACGGAAGGATGTGTCCATTCAGGATGGTTCATAAATGTATGTTCTTGACTTTTATCAAATTTTTAGTTTAGCCTTTCCTATTCAACGCGTTGATCAATTATTTTGAAATATATAGAACCCCTAGATAAGTTTATCGTTGTCTTAAATGGTGTACATTCAAACTTATTTAAGGTTAAAGATCATGATGAAGACCTAATTTTGAACTTGAACATGTTTGAATGTTTGAGAACAGACTCTATCCCACATCAGAAAAGAGAAAGTTTATAAATTTTCCTCGATTGCATTCCTTGATTTCTTGTCAAAGAATGTCATAGTATGAACAAATTTGTGTTTTCTACATACAACAAAGTGAATTCCTTATTTTCGGGGTATTGTCAAACTCTTAACAAAACTGATTATTAATCACAAAAACCAACATTCAATTAGATTTACAAATAAGATAACACATATTGTATATGTGAGCTCGCTCACATAATTTCAAAGAGAATTTCATTATATCTAATATGAATACATCCCATTTAAATGGTTTTTGAAGAATGACTTAATATACATGTGCAAATTTGTGTTTTCTTCATGTACATGCAAGATTATATGAGAACATCTATTCCACCGAAGAAAGAGGATATAAGTATTTTCTAAAAGAATGGTTTTTAAAATTATGATTTGTGAACGTTTTTAGATAATAAGTAGTTTTTTGGAAGAATGGTTTAATATGGATATTTATCAGTCATTTAGTTTGAAAGGGTATCGTGGAATTTGATTATATGACCACTGCAAAAGAAGAAGAGAGAAGTATTTAACTGCTGAGGAGATTAGTATTTTATTGTTGTTTAAATATAATCAAATAACATCACCTGGGATGAGAATTTCTGAAGGATTTGAGACTTTATCCACGAGAAGAATTTCACGTGAACGATTTTGGACTTTATCCACAATGAGATAAGTATTTTTTTGGAAGAATGACTTAATATGGAGATTTGTGTTCATTTTCTTCATACACAGTTCTATATTTATTTTTAGATTATTATCTAACTCTAACTCACAATTTGTTTTACTAAGAACACAATAACATCACCTAGATGAGAATTTCACCTGAAGGATTTGGGACCTTATCCACAAGGAGAATTTCACCTGAATGATTTGGGACCTTATCCACAAGGAGAATTTCACCTGAAGGATTTGAGACCTTATCCACAAGGAGATAAGTATTTCATTGGAAGAATGACTTAATATGGAGACTTGTGAACTTTTTTCATACACAGTTCTATATTTATTTTCATATTATTATCTAACTCTAATTTAATTTGTTTTTTACCAAGAACATAATTTTTCTCCTTAAATGTTTTTAAGATTTTAGATAAGATTTACGAATTGTTTAAATCATGTACTCTTAATTGGAGAGTAACTAGATCTTAAATATTTTTAACTGTGGTTGGTTATGTTATTATTTCTTATTGTTTATTTAATATTTAGTTATAGTATATATGTTAATATGTGATATTTTTTTTTATTATGTTTTTTATTTTTACAGATGTCTAAATTATATTTGGTGAAAAATATGTTTACAATTTATTTTGTGGGAAAGATTATATTGGAGGATGACAGTTAACTTTTTTGGTGTGTATGTCAATTTTGTTTTAATCACAATTTTTGAATTCTGTATCATTTCGCATGTTTGAATTGTAAATTTTTAATTTTTGAATTCTGTTCTTTTTGCAGGTTTGACTTTCATGTATGAAGTGATCTATCTTAAAGCGATGACTTAGAGTCTAGAATTTTGGAGTTAAATGTCTTAGTTTTTGTTATCATCCTAAAATGGATGTGGAACTTATGTATTTTATAGTGTAACTATTCAGACTTTGATTATAATATATATATATATATATATATATATATATATATATATATATATATATATATATTTCACAACTTTGGAATTCAAAATAACAATTATTGTCTCATATTTGATTTCTCAAAGTTATGGAAAAAAATAGCAAAGTTAACTAGTAATGGACTAATGTTTTGTATATTCTCTTTTTTATAGTGCATTAAATTAAGCATCAAACTATTAAATACTTTTCTGCTATGTATTAATTTAAATGTTTCATTTTATGTGTACTGTGAAAAATATGATTATATTGTCAAAAAGTGGCAAAGTTAATTAGTAATGAGCTAATGTTTTGTGTATTCTCATTTTTAAAGTGGCAAAGTTAACTAGTAATGAACTAATGTTTTGTGTATTCTCATTTTTACAATGCATTAAATTAAACATCAAACTCTTAAATACTTTTCTGCTAAGTATTAATTTAGATGTTTCATTTTATGTTCACTGTACATACTATCAAAAATATGATTTTATTGTCAAAAAGTGGCAAAGTTAACTAGTAATGAACTAATGTTGTGTATATATTCTCATTTTTACAATGCATTAAATTAAGCATCAAACTCTTAAATATTTTTATTAATTTAAATGTTTCATTTTATGTTCATTGTGAACTGTCAAAAATATGATTCTATTGACATGTTATCAAATAATTTTGGTAGAATAATTTTAGCAGATTCTAGTTACTAATGAAAAACAAAATCTATTTTAGTAGATTCTAGCAGATTTTAGCAGATTCTATCTTTTCTTTTTTTCTAGTTACTAGTGATTTTGTTGGTTACATAGATGCACTTAACCAATAAAAAAAATTAAAGGAAAAACCATTTAGGAAATAAATGCACATGAGATCTGCTAAATAAATTACCACTTAAAGAAGTCAATGTTCTCAAATCAAGGATAAAAGAGATGTTCAAATTACAATAATTAGGTAGAAGAGATATCCAAATTAATTATAGGTAATGAACTTATACAATAAAATTCTGAGATAGAAGAGATGTTCAACTCTTTTTTGGTTTGTGTGTTAACGATAAAATAAAATGCTCAAAATGATGTGACAATAAAATAAAACCTTAAAATGGAAGAGATTCAAACTCTTCTTTAATTTTATCTTTAGATTTAGTATATGTATATTAGAAAATGTAGTCATTAAAAAATTGTTAAAGCTATAAGAGATATTCACCTAAAAGTTCATATACCCTTAATAAAACAAAATCCAAAGAGAAGTCAATGCTCTCAAATCAAGGATAAAATAGATGTTCAAATTACAATAATTAGGTAGAAGAGATATCCAAATTAATTATAGGTAATGTTTATACAATAAAATCTTGAGATAGAAGAGATGTTCAACTCTTTTTTGGTTTGTGTGTTAATGACAAAATAAAATGTTCAAAATATTCAAAATAAAAAAGATGTTCAATTCAACTTTAATTTATATAATGCTCGTAAAATAAAATAAAAATTAGAATGAGTTAAAATTTGAAAAAAAATCTTGTCGAAAATTTAAAAAAAACTATTTAGGAAAAAAATGTGCATGAGATCTGTTAAATAAATTGGTTTACATAGATGCACTTAACTAATAAAAAAAAGTAAAGGAAAAAGGAAAGGAAAGATAGGCATATGAGATCATAGATGCAAACTCATAGAATGTGAACTATTGTTTAAATATATTTAAGAATATCCAAACTCAATAGATGGACAAGAAAAAAGTGAACTGTCAAACATACAATATGTACCATTGCATATCTATTTAAGAATATATAATAATAGACAACATGTTAAACCATACAAAACTTATTTGAGAATATATTATGGTAGTAGAAAACATTTTAAACCATGCAAACCCTATGCTGGTATGAACTGTACTAAATGTTCGTGATCTACCAATTTACTTTCAGAAAATTTGTGTTTGATTTTGGAAGAAGGTAACCAATGTGGAATTCAAGGGAGGAGGTATGCATTCAAGCATTGTGTTTTAGAAATGTCAAGGAACAACACACACCCCTTGCACAACTCAAATAATATGTACATGAAAGAGAATTACATTAGGAAAACGAAGAGATGATAAAATAGATGTTCAATTCTTTTTTGGTTTCTATATTAACGATAAAATAAAATGCTCAAAATGATGTGACAATAAAATAAAACCTTAAAATGGAAGAGATTCAAACTCTTCTTTAATTTTATCTTTATCTTTAGTATATGTATATTATAAAATGTAGTCATTAAAAAAATGATAAAGCTATAAGAGATATTCACCTAAAGGTTCATATACCCTTAATAAAATAAAATCCAAAGAGAAGTCAATGCTCTCAAATCAAGAATAAAATTGATGTTCAAATTACAATAATTAGGTAGAAGAGATATCCAAATTAATTATAGGTAATGTTTATACAATGAAATCTTGAGATAGAAGAGATGTTCAACTCTTTTTTGGTTTGTGTGTTAACGATAAAATAAAATGCTCAAAATATTCAAAATAAAAAAGATGTTCAATTCAACTTTAATTTATATATTGCTCTTAAAATAAAATAAAAAACGAAATGAGTTAAAATTTTTGAAACAAGATATTATTACAATAGAAAATATAATGGTTGAAAAACACAATAGAAAATATTATTGGTGTAATGGTTGAAAAACACAGATAAAATATGGTTGAACCATATTTCATCTGTGTTTTTTAAGAATGATCTGGAGTTTTTTATACATGTACCATTTTTATAAATATCATATTTGGAAATATGAACTTGAAGATAGTCAAAACAAGTCATCAAAATATGGAATGTACTTTCAATGAAAAATAAAAATTTCTGGAATGTACACATGTGCCACTTGTTTAAAAACACTGTAATGGTATTCCATCTTCAATTATTCGTTCATGATCGACTTTGGATATTTTCCATTTTCTAACTTTTTTTTTTTATTGAACTTATATTAACTTTATGCGCACTGCACATACCAAATGACTATATTGACAACTTGTGACATCTAACTGGTAGTCTTGAAAGTAAACATGAGTATCGGTTTGATGGGTTTCTTGAAAAAAATATCCTTTCAATACAATGGATCATTTTTCATACATAAAACCGTTATCATCAAAATCTTCTAATAGCCTCATCTTTTGTTATGTGCATCGCATCAAATAATATTTCACATTTTCAATGTTGTCTACAGGTGAAACCATGGCAAAAACATCTCCTGCAAATAATTGGATATATTGGACAACAAATAATTCGTGTTAGATTATAACACAAGTACATCTACAAGTTATTTGAAAAAATTTAAACATAAAAATTTTACATTCTCTAACAAGATTAAAAACTCTATCGCCATCAACTGACACTATAGTTTCATTTGATTCCATCTCCTCTGAGCTTGCAAGTGGCATTTTCCCTTTTACATTAAGTTTAGTATGTTTTCAAGCTTTAACATATCCTGCATTTTCGTTCCCGCAAATATTTATGGATTATGTGTCCTCTATGCAAACTGAACAAAAAAAAGAGTTATTTCTTTTATCAAATGCAAACCCATTTTGAAAACGTTTTGTTTTAACTTAATGTATTTTTCATGTCCCAGGTATTTTATTGGCGTCATATGGGATTGATCTATTTACATCTTCGATTCCAACATATCAAAAAAACCTGCACAAGATAAGAACTTGTTATCTTGAAATCTCTCAAGAAAATGATTGAAGATTGAATATAAATTTGAACACGTTCAAATTTATATATCATGTGAACATACATGTAACATTTATATATAGACACACCTGCGCACATCCCTTGACGGATTATATTCATGGCTTAGCACCATTTTTCACCATTCAACAACTTGTTCAGCGGATTCAAATCGACCAGCACGAGGGTTCAACTAATACCTTCGAAGTGCTCATTTTATACACGCCCCTGCACCATCGTGCTCTCATTTTCCATGACCAGTCTCAAAAAAATTCCAACAATGTGTAATGTTTAATTTTTTATGAAGACGACATAACCAATAGAATGATCGTGAAGATTTGAACTAACCCACACACCCATTGGACCATATACAATGTCAATCGAATCTGATTTCGCGTTCTTTCAATGAATCATAAAATTTATCAAAACAATGTTGTACATAATGTGTGTTGTGTGCTCGATCATCACTTATATAAACGTGTTATTCTTTAATAACATCTCGATTGTCGTTGGTTCTTTCTATGTTATCAAGACTCCGTTGAGAATGTCTATATAGAACGTAGACAAATATCATGACTTGATCAGAATGATAATATTCATTCTCTATTTCTTTTTGTGCAGCGAATGTGTAATTCTCTGCAAAATCAACTACAGACAAAATTGTCCCTGGTGGAAACACTTCATGAGATTGTTTGAATTGTAGATATTTTCATCGAGCTCTATGTGAATGCTTGGTGTATTTATAGATTTCTTCCTCAAACTTCTTCAAAAAACCTATCACGCAGATTTTATCTACCTTCAAATCAATCATTTTGGAAATAACATTTGAAGAATGTGGAGATGTGCTGCTCATATATTCATATCTCTTCTAATTGAATCTTATATTAGAAAATGATTGATCATTCATATCAATATGATACATTGAATGAAACAAACTTAGATTTCCACAATGATCACATTTCTTTCCACCAACACATTTGTTTTTGTAAAATAAATCATGATCTTCTCTTTCACATAGAATTTCAGATATAAAAACACGAAATGTGGAAGGAGGAGGTGAACCTAGCCATAAAGTTTTACCAAAATCCAAAAAAGTGTCGTAATACAACTCAAATTCCACATGATAACGACAGCAACAAGTGTCACAGGCATTGATGGGTCTAACAAACCATGGTTTTTGTTGCACAAATGTATTGATGGAAATTTTAAATTCTTTGTGCTCTTCTTTGAACTTATTGAACATCTCTATTTGTGTCATTGGCAATATATGTTTTGGATGTTCTTCATATTGTTTTCGTGCTATTCTTCGTCGCAACACATCCCTTGTATGTGGTGAAACACGAGATTCTTCTAACCAACAATTACGAGCCAATTCTTTAATATTTTTTGCAAGTCTATCTTTGTAGGGTTGTCTAGAAATCACTGTCCAACAAGCCAATTCATCATTTACATCTATTTGGAAACGAAATTTTCTATGTTTTTGCAATGGTTTTCTTGACGTTCTCATTGTTTTTTCCATGTGTTGTGTCAAACGATCTTTTATATTGCTAAATGAAACAACTGTTGTTTGTATCGCTCTACGTGCAACACAGACATCTTCTTTTCGAGATTTTCCAAAATGTTTTAATACACTAGTTGTATTGTTAAAGACATTCTATTTCACCTTTGTATCCTTTGTCGACTTTTAAATACCCAATAATGATGTAGCTTCTTTTAACTTTCTTGAATTCATTAGACAAAGTAAAAGTTGAGCTTGTATTGTTACTGGTTCATCTTTGAAAAAAGTATTATACATATTCTTAGATCGATATCTTATATAATGCTTAGCTTTTCTCTTCCCAAATTTGTCAGTATCAACATTTTCTAATATTTCATCATCAATGTTGATAAATTCTTCTGCATATTTCAATTTAAAGTTTATATTAAAAAACATAACCCGAACACAAATTCACTAAATTATATATACTTGAGTGTTCATCTTGTATTATCTAAATTTATGTACATACCTATAGGTGATTCGTCTTGTGCTTCAATTTCGGTTTCAACGTCTTCTGCTTCAATTTTGGTTTCAACGTCTTCTTTGACATTATGAGACAAATCTATTTATGTTTTTTGAAAAACATGAAATTGTAATTACAATAAATTATATTATTTACAATATTTTAAATTTGAATTCTATACTTTGAATTATGTACTTTTTTAATACAATCCCAATGTGTGTCATTTGCTCGATCATCATATGTGCATGCATACCTGGTTGAACTTCTTCTTGTCGAAAATCTCTATTGACATTATCATCGTTTCTTTCTTCAATATTTGCACGTTCTTATTTCTTTCTCCGATAAAGCTCTTTTCTTTGTTTGATTTGGCGAGTATCATCTCGAGTGCGATCAAATTTTCTCTTGCGCAAACTTTTGTTTCCCGTGACTTTTATAGTTATCTATAAAAGATATGTTCAACAAAGACTTCACCTTGAAAAAATGCTCAACATTTATCTTTCAACATATAAATTGTTATTCAAATAAAAACTTGAACAAACATCAATTACCTTATTCAACAAAAACCAAAAAGATGATTCGAAACTTTATTTAAGTGCTCTAGAAAACCATCATGTATCGATATCGATCCTCTGATTAAGCCTATGGAACAGAGGGAAGAAATAAAGAAAGAAAAGAATACAACTGCAACCAATAATATAAATGCTTTGAAATCCCTATCCTCGATTTTATATATGTTTGTCTATCTAATGAATTGTGTTAAATGTGTTCGTTTGAAAGTCTATTTATACAATTTGGCGCGAAATTAAATGATACGACGTGTCTTTTCATTTTTTCTGACCGACGGAATTCGCTCAACAACCTTTCAGCCGAAAGAAGCTTTTTTCGGTCGAAAACCTTGGAAACCATTCAGTTTTGATGGTTTCCATTAGATTTTACTCTTTCGGCCGAAATAATTGTTTTTCGGCCGAAAACATGAAAATGAGACTGAAAACAAAAACCAGAGAATTGCCCCAAGCTTACCTGCACTTCAGAGGTTGTGGACTCCTGCAAATACTGATAATTTGGTTTCGAAAATGACACCAACATTTCCAAAATTGAATCTACTTTCAATTCTTATAATTTTTTTTCATTTTCTTTATTTTTATCTAATTTTGTTTAATTTAAAAAAAAAACACTACATAATATTTTCAGCGGACATTATGATTCGGTGAAATGAAATATCGGTATCTCTAAAAATATACAGTGAAAATTTTGGAAAAAAACATATTCATAATCCTTACACTGTTCTTTTCAAAAGGGTATATTTAGATTTTAGTTTTAAGTAAAAATTAATATAAATACAAGGTGTAGAAAAACATGTGTTTAAAATCTGCAATGTTTCCAACTTGGTCAACTTCAAAAAATTCTAGAAATTATAATATTCATCTGTTAGATTCAAAATTATAGTCATAATAAAATAGAGTCTCTATAGATTGTTGCAGTATATTTCGTTTCTTAAAAACATAATTTTAATAATAGATACATTGTTATAGAAAAAAGTAACTCATTATCATTCCTTTCATGTTTAAGAAACATACTGTTAAACAATTGTCAAATTGACATATCAAATCGTGATAAAAAAAAATTGAAAAATAGTCATTAGAAAGCTAACAAAATTCTTCACAAATTTTGTTTTTACTGTAAAGTGAAATTCTAAATAAAAAAATTACTTTTGTATGCCAGAAGTTGAAGAACTTGTGAAAATACAGTTTTTTTTCTCATAAAACAAACAAAAGTGTAACCCATCTTCATGATTTCACCCTATATTTACCAATAACTTGATGCCAAACATTTCCACATCATAAAATATGCCAATTTTAATACATAACTAAGACAAATCACTCTCACACACATAATGAAGCATAATTTCCATTTACAATTGCATTTAGACATTGACAATAGTTATATGTTTTTTTAAATAAATTTCAAATTCTATTTTTAGTTAATATTCAAAGTAAGACTCCTTTAATATACAAATCACTATATTTACCAATAACTTAATGCTAAACCTTTCCACATCAAAAAAATTTGCCAAGTTTAATCCATAACAAAGACAAATCACTCTTTCACACACATAATGAAGCATAAGTTCCATTTACAATTTACAATTGCATTTAGACATTCACAATAGTTATATGTTTTTTTGTTTTTTTTTTAAATAAATTTCAAATTTTATTTTTAGTTAATATTCAAATTAAGACTCTTTTTCCTACTATGCATGAATATAGACATCTTCACCAATTTACTGTGTTTAAAATATTTTATTTATTATTATAATTTATTATTTTTATTTTTAATTCATTATTTTTTTTCAATTATTTTTTATATTAATATTTTTTTATTTTTATTTTTAAATATTAAAATTACATCTCTCCAATATCTTAAAAAGAAGTTATTAAAATTACAACTCTCTAATATTCCAATGTTTCAAAGAGAATTTATTTTGTCTCTCTTTCAAAGTATTTTATTTATAATATTTAAACTTGAAAAATCAAAATCAAAATGAAAATTATAATAAAATATTTACAATTATTTTTTTTATTAATAAATTTCCCTTTACACCTTTACTATTAAAAAATATCACTCCCATCCAATAATTAATTAAACTATTTTTTATATTAAATATATTATATATTTTATAATATTTAATATATTATATTTTTTAAATTTGAATGTACGTTTAAATGGAGCTGGGAAGTGACACACTACTAAAAATACATGCATATCTATAGTTTTATGAATTACTCAGAGTGACTAGATCCACTTGGAGGCCACAATATTTACTGTATATTTACCTTAGTGAAATTTAACTAAAAGCACGTTTTATCTTAGTGAAATTTAATTAAAAGCACGTTTAAACATCAACAATATTGAAAAACACATTCATTCGTATCTAACATATTGGGTCCATCCACCCAAGCATAAGATATATATATATGGAGTGATTTCATATATATATATATATATATGAAGTGATTCTATTCTGTGTTTATTTTTTATTTAAATAATATTAATGTTATTTCAAAATAATAATAATTAAAAATAAATATTGAACTTTTAAAGTTATTTTGAAATGTTTAATTTTAATTTATTATTTTTTTATTATATAAATGATTCATAAATATTTTACCAACTATTACAATCACACCACACATTGTGATTATATATATATATATATATATATATATATAAATTGAATACTTAATATTTAGAAATAAGTTACCTCTCCAAGTTGTAAATATTTATTTAACACTTTAATAGGTCAATCAATTTACATTCAAAAATGCAATAACACATTTGTTTACCTTTTTTTAAACTTGTGATGAAGAGCTTACACCACATATGTGAAATAATGAACTTATGTGTTAAGAAAAAGCACTTGATTCTATTCACAACAGAGTTTATAAAACAATTGATGATCTATGACGTGCTAGAATTTAGTTATAGTACCCGCTTCATTTCTCCGAGTCTTATTTAAATTTCTAGTCAAATCTTATGAGACATGAAAAAAAATAAACTAGTAGATCTTAAAGTTACAATTACAAAATAATGGTGTCTATCTTAAACTACACCTGGTGGATTTTAAATAGATATCTTTGCATCTCCATCTGTAAGATCTACTGCTTTTGAATTTGCTTTTCATTTAAGACACTTGGTTTCTTGGTTCTACTCTACTCTTTTCCTGGAAATGTCATTGTAAAAATGCATCTCAGCTACCAAAAATATTCTCTTTGGTGCTACAGGAATTGTTCCAAACAAGACCACTCAAACATGAAGTTGACCTTACTTCAAATCTTCAAATGGAGCTGCCAACTGATAGCTAAATATTTATAGGAGGGAATTCAACTTAAGTAAAGCTATTCAAACATGATTTTTTCTTATGAGCTTGCTTATTCCTTCCGGTTAAATACCTTACAAAAATGAGTGGATTTTTTTTTCTCTTCTCTTTTAAAGAACAAATTACAATGTTCAAATTATAAGGGGAAAGTACCTTCTCAAAGCTTTATTTTTGAGTTGATTATGATGAAAATTGTGGTTCTACTTGCAAAAGGGCATCAACAATTTGGCCAATAGATTTGGTTAATACGTTTGTAATTTAGCAAAGCGATTGAGAGAAGAGGAGGATCGGTGTGGGCTCGAAACTAAACCAGTAGCTATTTTTTTGAGAAAGTTAAAATAAAACTAAAATATAAATGATATGCATAAATAACAATAAATAAAGTTCAAAGTATTTCTTCACATGCTAGCTTATAAATGCACTATGACAATTTTCCCAAAATGAACATGAAAACCCACCATACTCATTTAATTCATCATATCAACCATCAATCAAGTCAAATAATATATTTAATGTTACCAGATATTTTTGTATGCAATATAATTTGCAAAGTATAATTAATACATTAATTGATTTTACTAGTATACATGTGTAGGGCATGTGTACGTAGCTAGCGGACACATAGTCTACGCATGTGCTAATGATAATCAATCACTACCTCTTGTGCATATTTCATGTACGATCACACCAAGGCATGGCGGACAACAAATGTATCATTCAATAACATTAACTAACAAAAATACAATAATTCATCCATAATTGATCATTACACTTAAAATATAAAAAGGGAATAAAAATGAGTGTTTTGGAACCAAGTGAGAAATGAGAGTGGCACATCTAATTCTCAAGAAATAATCTTAACTAACATTGAATCATCATTCATTCCTAACCTATTTCAATCTTCCATCCCATCCTTTCCTCTACTGGACTAAGCTGGAGCATCAACTATATTGACCTAACTCCAGATAGAACCCGTAAGTGGAAGTGTCATACATCTCGACCATGCTTCCCTAGTAGGCAACTACCAACCATCATCACACGTCTAAGGGAGAGTGAGTTCATGCATACCTCCCACGACTCCAGGTTTCAGAGGATACATGGTGGGAAATACCTCCACCCCTCCTAATCAAACTATGGTCAATGCCTTAAATTGATCCATATTGTGCAACTACTGTTCTTAGAGTCATGTCATCAAACAACCACTCTGGAAAGATGTGCATCCTGTCAAAACCACACTTACCACAAATCATAGCAATATTTTAAATCTTAGATTAAATAATAAGTATAACTTACAACATACATTATCTTCTTGATGTCTATAACATCCATGTTACCTCGACACTACAGTCAATTGGCTATCACATAGTTCATCAACTAGTAGGTTAGTTTATAAATAACTCATATCCATGCATATACATCATAATTTCATATAAGAATCCATATTTGTATTGACGTTCAATTAAGAAATGTACATTTATTATTATCATGCCTTGCATCTGTTATGCATTCACAACATAACTTTGAACAAGTATCTGTGTACCTAAATTTCACATTTTAACTTGCATGTTTAAGAAAATCAAAGAGCTATCATCATAATGAGCATATAATAGTGAAAATAATAACATGGAACACATAATTAGGTCCAGATGTAAATAACTCAAATATATATCCCAATCTATCGGAGTCCAAACAAATGTTAAGAATTGAATTACTAAGATGAGTAAACAACAATGTTCTAACTTCCTAAGGCCAAGATATGGGATGTTACACACTTCTTCTCATGGACATTTACTTTCTTTTGTTTTTTCCTTCAATGCAAAATCTACTACTTACTCTGATGAGTGGTTTATTGATTCTGCAACAACTTATAATATGGCTAAGGATAAAGCCATCTTTTCTTCTCTTAATTAATGTAACACCAAACAAATATTTGTTGGTGATGATAGATCTCTTAGTGTTGTAGGGTATGGAAAAATTCAGTTGGATGATGGTCATTTTAATGATGTATTATGTGTTCCAAGTCTCTCATACAACATGATTCTATCAATATATCAAATATTTCATTCAGGTGAAGGTAAAACTGTAGAGTTTTCACCTCACTAAATTGTAATCAAGGATTTAATAGATTATAAACATGTCCCGACAACTAAAATTGGTGATGATATTACCAAGTTGTACACATTTGACAACTTTGGGTTGTCATGTTTTCCATAAATTTTTATTGCTCATAGGGACGACTTGAAAAAAATATGGCATGAGCGATTTGGTCATCCAAATTACTACTCATCGCAACAACTATGTAATCAAAATATGATGACTGGTCTTCCTCTCTCACTTCTTGCAGAGATGGTGTTTGTGTTGGTTTTGTTCTAGGAAAACATCATCGGGACAATTTTGATAAATATGCCTCTTGGCACACCTCAACCCCTTACAACTTATTCATAGTGATTTGTGCGGTATGCTTCCTTCTCCTTCTTTCTCTAGTTGTAAGTACTTCTTAACTTTTTGTTGGAATACTAAGAGGGGGGGGGTGAATCAATGTTATGTAATTATTACCATTTCAATCACAACATGTAATCATTAAGTTTATCACTTATGATTCCATTAAATATATTTCCACATTCAACATATCATAAACATATAACCACATATACACAATACACAAGAATTTTCATGGAAACCCAAATGAGAGAAAACCATGGAATATTTTATAATGTATTTGAAGATTACATCCACCGGAAGCACCAAATTCCAAAATTTTCCAGCACCATCTAGAAGGAGGCACCAGCCCCCTAATTTACAGGCTCCAACCTAAAGGAAGGTACAAATCCCTTTCCTTTCCCCTTCCTTCCTCCCTTGAATATAAATAAGAGAATCAACCTATTATTGTTACTGTCACTGATAGTGATACATCATCATCATCAAAACCTATACAACCCAAAATTATGCCAAGACCTCCAAGAATAATATCCAAATCATGCGCTCAAAATCACCATGATATGCATCAAGCCATGTGCCAAGATATGCCTCAAGCATGTGCCAAGACCTTCAAGATATCCCTCATATGCCAAAACCTCTAATACATGCCTCAAACATGTGCCATAACCTCCAAGATATGCCTCAAAGAATATAGCAAAACCTCTAAGATACAAGCCTCAAAATATATAGAAGAACATACCTTTCAACATGTGAACAACCTGGTGCATGAGATATCAGATATTCATACCTTCCTCAACTTCAACATCAAGAAGAGTAACTTCCTCAAAACTTTCCTCAGCCCCGCAAGACTGGACCGAGCAACAGGAGGGGCCTCACGTGACAATACCAAGACAGCTAGCAGGGTCGTCGCAGGACACACTATACTTAACCCATGGGGGTCAGTGCAGATAAGGTTTCCTAGAAACCCTTTGAACATCTACAATTCTGAGAACTCCCTCCTTCGCATTGCTCTGCTATTTCACTTATGCTAAGAGATCATACACTTGCTTGAGAAAAATGAGAGGCTTTGTGATGGGTATTTATACTTTTTCAAGTACCTCCTTTACTTGACTTTAGGGATGATCTATAACTTCTTGTTGCAACCATTTTTATCCTTTTACTTGATTTTGGGGTTGACTTGTAACTTATTGTCCTTAGATCCAGGGATTCTTCACTTGATTTCGAGGCTTCATATTAAAGAGGTCATATCTCCTTAATCGTGAGGACCCGGGGCCGACTTGTAACTTATTGTTCTTAGATCCGGGGCTTGTTCACTTGCTTTCGAGGTTTCATCTTTAACAGGTCATATTTCCTTAACAGTGAGCAACCACTTGGCATGCTACTTACCATTGGAAATAGCTTGACAAGCACTATCAATCTATGAGGGTTTTTGCATGCAATTACAATGTCCTTCATACTTTTTTTCTTCAATCAAATTTGGGCTTCATGACCACACCTCTAGGGATTCCTAACCATATTCTTAAGGTTTCTTTGACCATATATTGTAACTTCTTTGATTAACCATGTAACGACCTCCTCGTTACGACAACCATTCTAGTGACAGGTGCAAATTTTTTTATTGTCTTTTAAAGTGTGTGCGTGCGTGTAGAAGTAACACCACACCTAACTGTACGACTCCACTCGACAACCAACAAGACACCACCATGACAAGGAAAAACTGAAGGCACACCACGAGTAACTGCAACAATATACGATCACAGGCATAAGGCGCACAGCACAGCATTAAGACATACTGGGGTTGCACAGTAAGAACACAAAGGGAAGATTCCATGGTGTTAGGGTTACTATTTCTGCACAGGAAAGCAAGGCGTTTAGTCTTATGTCTTCTCGAAAGAATATTAGACAGGCTCCTGGCCGACTGCTCAGGCAGAAACTAGTAACCCGACCTAGGACAAGATGCAAGCCAGACAAACACAACAAGACGACCCCGACAATTACAGTGACAACAACAGTAACGCCCTTAGACATAAGGCGTGCAACTAGCAGCTGAAATCAGGAAACAACACCGGGTGTTAAGTATAGTACAGTCACAGAGGGAAGAATCCGACAGTAGAGTTTACTATTTCTGCACAGAAAAGAAGGGCTTTTAGTCTTATGTCTTCTCGAAAGAAGATTAGACAGGCTCCTGGCCGACTGGTCAGGCAGAAACTATTAACCTCCGTCAGGTGTGTCGCAAGAGTGGAAACCCTGCCTTTAAAGGGCCCGAGACTCTTGATACGGCACGAGATTCTTTACACAGAAAAATTCACACACACCGACATATACACTAGGGCTACAAGGAGGGGTGTATGTCCCGCTCGACACGACTGATCCCACACTCAGATGACTCAACCAAGTACAAAATAATTAAGAACATCACCGACTACGGAAAGCATACGTACGCAGGACTCAGTCAACAACGAACCAACATTCAGACAAGGTATTTTCCACGACTCACTTGGCATTAAGCACAACCAGTTACTCCATGACACTTAGTTCAAAACCTCACAGATCAGGTGTCGTTCATGTCAGCAAAAATTTCGATAGCATTACCAAAATAACACTGCCATTATCTCTTATTACCACGACTTGAAATTAAAATAATAATCAAATTACGCACCACATTACATGGATAAATTTCTAGCGTGAACGTCACCTTTTATTTTGCTACAAGATCCTTACCCTCACATCATTAAGACAGTATCAATGACTCTATTTTTAAGTAAGAAAATTGGCATTCATAAACGCAACATTCATCTTAATTACCACATTTAAAAAATCTAATATTAATCACAACATTTCATGATTAGTTATAGCATTTAGTTATAGTTTGATGACTGCATTCTATAAGTACACTTTTTAATTATTCATTACCACCTGTAATATTAAATGTTAACTACCACCTTCTATAACTAATTACAGCATTGAATTAAAGGAAAGTTGGCATTTTGTAATGACCATATTAACTTCATAACTGTAGTTGCAACTAGATAACAATAACCATGTTACTACCATGTTTAAGAACTTTAGCAATACTTATATAATGTAAATATTGCATTCTGTTATTTTAAATGAGAGGACAATCCTTACACTATTGTAACTACACAAGACTAACATCA
>ML823013.1:27287-38455 GCA_009831015.1 Picea engelmannii
GTCGGGAACATATCGTGACCGTCGGATTTCCTAACTACAAATGCATACTAATGCATACTAAAGAAACACACTTTTACCTAACGACATATTAGACCAAGTAGATCTTAACTAACTCCTAAGTGTCTAAATATCCTAACATTTTATCCACGTTTTTTAAAATCTAATGATGATACGATCATCCCACGTCATACAAATCAAGAATGATGCGCTGGTGAAAGTGGATAATCATGAAAACTCGAGTTACACGTCCAAATCGGATCTGGTTCAGTAACTCATGCTCCACAATCATGGCGTCGGGAATGGAAAATTCAAATCCATTATCGCAGGTACAGAAGATGTACTACCTGGATGACAACATCAAATCGGTTCATCGCTTCCCCAACACGCATAACTCTCAAATGCATGTTAAGTTTCTATTGTTGAAAGACAGAGCCGAGTGCTTTCACCAGCGCGAGACCTCGGCCCGAACAGAAGTTTGAAGGGGTTGGTGCGCAGAGTCGCTTCAGGTTTTGAGTTGCATATTGCGAGGAGACGCAGTGGGTCTTTACTGAGAAAAGCGTTGGACAGCCTATCATTCCTACAGACTCATCCAGAAGTACAGAAACACTTCTCAAACACAGGTTGCATCGAATTTGTTGAGAGGCTACAGAATGGTTGTCACCAATCAACAGCAGAGGCTTTTTCTAAAACATTCGACGGGAATAAGGCTCGTGTTGGGTCCTTGGAGATCATTGTAGATGAAGCTGCCATCGCTGCAATGACCAGCCTACCAATATCGGGCCAGAGTTGGTTCAAAACAACTGTCACCAAAAACTTAAATTTCAAAACATATTTGATGGAAGAGTTCAGGCATAATGCATGGAAAATGAGCATGCCAGTTTCCCATTTAGAGGATGAGTGGCAGGATCTGTTTAAGGGCATCCAACTCTACATAACCTCGGAGGGCAGGTATGGCAAACTGATGTTGTATCACTTCAAGCTTTTAGACCATTTCACAGGTAAAACTCTCCTGAACCTGCCTTTCTTCTTGCATAAGAGCTTAACTAAAGTCTGCAAAAAGTTTAGAGCTCAACCCCTAAGCATGAAGAATACTCTGTGCCACTTTGGCCTTATTAAATTGATCATTCTGGAGGAGTTAAGACTGAAGGGAAGGACCTGGCAACATTTTTTGTTTTGGGAGGGCTTTGAAACTCAAACTCAGCCCGTGAATGAATAGGGGAAAGCTGGTAAGAAGCAGTTGACTCCTCAAAGCAATTTGAGGAAGAGGAGGACCCTTCCAGGCCCTCCAAAAGATAGAATCTCTGGTGTGAAATATCACAAGTCAAAGCAAAGATTGAATTTTGAAACTACTACAGAGCAACCCACAGAGAAGAGAACAAACATCTTAAACCTGCCCTACACAGACTCAGAACCTGAGCAAGAAGATGAGAGCCCTGTCATCAAAATTATTGAACACTCAATTGAGGTTGCACAGAATTATGAGACCTTTACTCACACTGAGGAAGCAGAAACATCAAAGAGAACTAAGTCGAAGAAAGCACAGAAAAACAGGCATCTTAAAGAAGTGATCGCTCAGCAGGAGTTCTTAGAACGGGTAATCAAATAAAGATACACGAAGTTGTCTGATAATTTTGCAAAAACCAACGTTGCATTTGAAAGACTGGCTTGGGAAAGTGTCAAGGAAAAGAAGAGGAAACAGAAAATTACCAAAGACTATAACAGTATATGGTGGTTGGCAAAGCGCCTTAAAAGAAAAATCAGAAGATTGAAGCAAAAGAAAAAGTCCCACCCAGATTTGAAAATGCTTTCTCAG
Source organism: Picea engelmannii (assembly GCA_009831015.1). Taxonomy (NCBI): domain Eukaryota; kingdom Viridiplantae; phylum Streptophyta; class Pinopsida; order Pinales; family Pinaceae; genus Picea; species Picea engelmannii. Next base: position 29,101 of record ML823013.1, read on the forward strand.
GTTGTTTTAAACATGCAAGGGGATAAATCAGAGACACATTGAGTTTTTGATGGAATCACAGTTTTGGAGGTGAAAACGTATTTTGAACTAAGGTAGAGCTTTCACCAGCGCACAAAGAAATTTTATGACCAGTTAGCTAATGAAAGGCAGTGCTTTCACCAGCTAACCAGCGAATTATAAGGCGAGTTAGCTGGTGAAAGCAGGAAAATCATTTTTGAAAGCTAAGGACGAGGCAGGTCATTTTTCACAGGTTATAAAGAAGTTCCTGAGTATTAAGGGGATAACAACTCGCCTGCAAAGGACTCTGCATCAGAGATTCGAGGTATTTTTGAGAATCACATGCTAAACAACTCTCCTAAAGTATCTGCTATGAACAACTGAAGAAATCCAGCTGCTGAGACAGGTGACTCTCCATATATCATGACACCATAGATTCCAAAAGACTGAAGAATACAGCTGTCGAAGTTTGAGATTGAAGACAATTTGAATGCTATTTTAGTCATTAAGTCTTTATTATCAAGTTGTTTAGTTAGATTTGAATTGTTATTTTTAGATAAAGATCCAAGTTTTTAGGATCTTTAAAACTGATTGTAATAAGTTATAAATGCCTATCTTTTTTAAGAGACAAGGGTTCAAACTGGGAGATATTTTGTGCCACTGTATAGACTCTTATTTTCATAAATAAAGTTCAGTTTCCTTTCGTTTTCAATATCAGAATTATCCATCTTTCCCTTTATGTACTTTGTTTCAGTTTATTTTAGTTCATGAAGACTGTTATCTCTTTATTGAGCTCATAGACTTGAAATTAAAGGATTTCTCTCTATCTTGCATTAATCCCTACATTCATTTGTATTTGGCAATCAAGAATAATGTTCTTCACCCTCTCCTTACAATTTACTTGATCTGATTATTGTTTCCTGAAAGCACTGTTTCTTTAGATGTATGAGTTGTCTATTGCATTAATCATTAAAGACCCCATTGTTCCAAGAACATATACACATTATTTCTAAGTTACCAAGCATCCTTAGCCTACAACCCTAAGGATTTTCTTGGAGTGATAACAAATTGGCGTCGTTGTCGGGGAGACGAAATTCAAGCTCTACTTTCCTGGGATATGAAACAGAGTTGATCTTTGATGATAGACAAAGATTAGACATTTTTAGTTGGTTGTAATCATCTATCTGGGGACTCCACAAGTTCATCCTGGCTCCTAAGAGGATCAGTACTAGGGAGAATCCTCAAGAATCACCGATCACACCAGTGTCCAATACAGAACTAATTCTCAAAAAAGGAAAGACAATTCAAGGTCAAACTTCAAGATCAGATACAGAAGGTAATCCTCTTTTCAGTTCTGGAAAAGCTACTACAGAAAAATTTGAGTTCTTTTCAGAGAACATTGATGAAAAAACAGCTGTAAATATTGTAGAAGAACTAATTATTTTTTATCAACAGAAAAATCCTAGTGATGATAAATTGATAGATTTAAAATTGATTGAAAAAACACCCAAGACTTTAGAAAGAAGCCACAGTTCTTCTTCCCTTGAGTCTTTCCACTCTCAGCAACAAGAATATCATTTGAACATTTATACTAGCCTTCTTTCTCTTGAACATCTCCTCCAAGAGCTATCTGCTAAAGGTGAAGGAAATTTGGCTGGACAGCTTGCAAATTTTTACAGAGCCTCTTTCCCATTAGAAGATTCACCTCTTTCACATTCCTCCAGTGTTGAAAATTTGAAAAAGAAACTATCATTTTCCCCACCCTTGATAGTCATGGTTGCACCACCTCCTTTGACTAAGATGCAACAGATCCTAGCTGCTAGGTATGCACCACTCATATTGCCAAACCCAATACCAGCCATGCCAACGGGAGACTATCAGAAGTATATGCCCAAATTCACAGGCGAAGGCGATGTGTCTGTTGAAGAACATATTGAGGATTTTTACAGTTATGTTGAAAACCTTAATATTGCAGAAGACGATCTTTGAACCATTTTGTTTGACGGTGCTTGCACTAAAGAATCAACAGGAGCAGGAGCGGTATTGATTTCCCCTTCTAAGAAAACTTCTCATTTGTCCTTTAAACTTGATTTTAAAGTGACTAATAATATTGCTGAGTATGAGGCACTACTTCTAGGGCTGAATGCAGCCAAAGAGAGGAAGATTAAAAAATTGCAGATGTTTGGAGATGCAAATTTGATTATTCAGCAGGTGAATAAGTCCTTTCAAAAAAAGCATGTCATCCTGAAGGCATACAGAGACGAAGTGTTGAAGGCAATTCACGATTTTGCAGATTTTAAAATTTCATATGTACCTAGAGAAATGAATGAATTGTTTGATTCATTAGCTATGTCTACTTGTGCATTCATACCCCCTCTGCCTCATAAATTAACTTACGAAATTCAAGTTAAATATAGGCCCTCTCTCCCTAATAATGTAAAATTTTGGAAGGTTTTTGAAGACGATGTTGAACTCACTAGATTCCTTGCAATGATAGATGAGTTTGCAGATCTGCAGATCGATCCGGAGAATGAACATGACAATGAAATTGAGGAGCCAAAGTTCAGAAGCAAAATCGCAGCACATGAAATAGTTCAGTTGTCTACCAACAGAATTCCTAAAGGTTTGGTCCCGCTGGAAAGGTTGTTCGATAACAATGATGTGGTTGTCAAATTGGAAATTGGGGAAAAAGATTCAGAAGTTTTGCAGTATAATGTGGCTAGTGAGCAAGATCCTAAACATGTCAACTTAGCCTCACATTTGACTGAAAAACAAAGGGTTGATTATGGAGAATTGCTAAAGGAGTTTGCGGACATCTTCGCTTGGCAGTATGATGACTTGAAGACTTTTGACACTCAGGGCAATTCAGCGTAAGATTCCCTTGAATAAAGACACCAAACCTTTCAGGCAGAAGCTTAGATCCTTGAATCCTTTGTTGTTGCCTACAATGGAAAGGGAAATTAAAAAACTATTGGACGCCCGCATCATCATTCCCCTCAGATATTCAGAATGGATTGCGAATCTCGTACCGGTCAGGAAGAAGAATGGGGAGATCAGACTCTACGTCGACTTCAAAAATTTGAATAAGTGATCTAGGAAGGACAACTACCCTCTGCCTAAAATGGAGCATAGTTTGCAGAAGGTCTCAGGATCAAAGGTGATGTCTTTTATTGATGGGTTTTCCGGATACAACCAGATTGCTGTCCATCTGGACGACAAAGAAAAGACTGTTTTTACCACTCCATGGGGTACGTTTATGTACGAGAAGATGCCCTTTGGATTGATGAATGCAGGGGAGACATTCCAAAGGGAAATGGACATTGCTTTCGTTGGAGAGAAAGATAAATTTGTCCTGATATATCTCAATGATATCACCATTTTCTCAAGCAGCCATGAACTTCATTTGCAGCACTTAAAAAGGACATTTCTGAAATGTCGAAGGTATGGCATTTCTCTTAATCCAAAAAAATCAAATTTTGCACTTAAGGAAGGGAAATTACTTGGGCATATTGTTTCATCTGATGGGATAAAAATTGACCCAAAGAGGGTAGAAGCAATTAAAAATCTGTCTCTTCCTAGATCAAAGAAGGACATTCAGTCTTTCTTTGGGACTATTAACTTTGTCAGAAGGTTTATAGTAAACTTTGCAGAACTCACAAAGCATCTCACAGCTATGTTAAGAAAGGACTCTGAGGTAAAATGGACTGAAGCAGCCAGACATTCATTCAATGCCATCAACGAATCCATCACAACAGCCCCTGTTTTGATCATCCCCGATTTCTCCAAGGTATTTTACATTTTCTCTTTTGCTTCAAGTGATACAATCGCAACAGTACTCTTGCAGAAAAATGCCAATGATCAGGAGAAACCGGTTGCCTTCTTCAGTAAGGTCTTGAGGTACACAGAGGTAAAGTATGAATTGTTGGAGAAACAAGCATATGCACTTGTCAAGTCATTGAAATCTCTCAGAGTTTACATTCTTCAGGCAAAGGTAATAGCTTTCGTTCCCTCCAGTTCAGTTAAAGATGTGCTTGTCCAACCCGACATAGATGGAAAAAGGAGTAAGTGGATAGCAAGGTTAATTAAATTCGATGTTGAAATCAAACCAGCAAAACTTGTGAAGGGTCAAGGCCTTGCCAAACTTCTGGCAGAGGAAAATTGCAGGCTGCTGGAAATAAATTTGGTAAATATTAATGCAGAAAATGTTCAGTCTTCAGAGGATAAGGACGGTGAATAAATGCAGGTCTCAGCTCATCTAGCTAATTGTAAATGGTATAGTAACATTATTTATTTTCTGCAAACTTTATCAGTCCCATCAGATTTGACAAAAACTCAAAGAAGGGCTTTGAAGCTCAAAGCCATAAATCTCTGCATCAATGACAACTTATTGTTCTGGAAAAATCCCATAGGTTTATTGTTGAGGTGCGTAAACCAAGAAGAAGCAGCTAAAGTCATGATTGAATTTCATAATAGTGAATGCGGGGGACATCACTATTGGAAAACCACTACATACAAAATCTTAAGATCTGGTTACTACTGGCCATCCTTATTTTCAGATGTGTATGAGTTTGTGAGAACATGTGACAAGTGTCAAAGATTCGAAGGTAAACAACAACTGAAGTCTCTTCCCCTCAAACCTATAGCGGTCACAGGGCCTTTCCAGCAGTGGGGCCTGGACTTCATAGGTGAAATTCATCCGCCTTCTAGTGGTCAGCACCGGTGGATCCTGGTTGCCACCGATTACTTTACAAAGTGGATTGAGGCTATTCCCACCCGGAACGCCAATCATACTGTCATCATAAACTTTTTGCAAGAAAACATATTTGCCAGATTTGGCTTCCCTAAGAGAATAGTCATTGATAACGATGTTGCATTCAAAGATAAAAACTTGGTGAAATTGTGTGAAGAGATTGGAATTCAGCTGGTACATTCCACTGCTTACTATCCGCAAGGGAATGGATTAGCTGAGTCATCCAACAAGAGTTTAGTCAGAATTATAAAAAAGTTGATTGAACAAAATGCCAGAGGTTGGGATTCCAAACTGAAGTTTTCTTTGTGGGCTGACAAGGTTACATGTAAGAAATCAATTGGTACATCTCCTTTCAAGTTCGTATATGGTACTGAAGCCATATTTCCCGTTCAACTTGCATTGTCGGTTGCAAACTTTTTACAAGAAACTGATTATGAACCAAGTGATTTGACCCGGAGAATTCATAATTTGGTAGAACTACAGCAAGATAGAGAGCAGCTCTTGGAAAAAATAGAATTGCATCAAGAGAGAATCAAGGAGTCCTTCGACAAGAAAGTCAAATCAAATGTCTTTAAAACAGGGGATTTAGTCTTAAAGTGGGATGCAGCAAGGCAAGAGAGGGGAAACACGGAAAATTTGAGGCTCTCTGGACAGGTCCTTTTGTCATAACAACGGTGCAGCAGAACAATACCTTTGTTCTCCAAACTCTTTTAGGCGAGGAAGTAGCAGGTGGCCCTTTCAACGGGCGCTTTCTGAAGATCTATTTCTCATAAGGCTTCTCTTTGAAGCCCTGTTCTACTTGTACATATTCTTTTTCAGTTATGTTTTCTTTATTTATGTCACTTGAATAACTCCATGCCCAATGGTCCTAGCAATCATGGCGTCGGGAATGGCAAATTCAAATCCATTATCACAGGTACAGAAGCTGTACTACCTGGCTGACAACATCAAATCGGTTCATTGCTTCCCCAACATGCATAACTCTCAAATGCATGCTAAGTTTCTATTGTTGAAAGACAGAGCCGAGTGCTTTCACCAGCGCGAGACCTCGGCCCGAACAGCAGTTTGCAGGGGTTGGTGCGCAGAGTCGCTTCAGGTTTTGAGTTGGATATGGCGAGGAGACACAGTGGGTCTTTACTGAGAAAAGAGTTGGACATCATATCATTCCTACAGACGCATCCAGAAGTACAGAAACACTTCTCAAACGCAGGTTGCATCGAATTTGTTGAGAGGTTACAGAATGGTTGTCACCAATCCACAGCAGAGGCTTTTGCTAAAACATTCGACAGGAATAAGGCTCGTGTTGGGTCCTTTGAGATCATTGTAGATGAAGTTTCCATCGCTGTAGCGACCAGCCTACCAAGATCGGGCCAGAGTTGGTTCAAAACAACTGCCACCAAAAACTTAAATTTCAGAACATATTTGAAGGAAGAGTTCAGGCATAATGCATGCAAAAAGAGCATGCCAGTTTCCCATTTAGAGGATGAGTGGCAGGATCTGTTTAAGGGCATCCAACTCTACATAATCTTGGAGGGCAGGTATGACAAACTGATGTTGTATCACTTCAAGCTTTTAGACCATTTCACAGGTAAAACTCTTCTGAACCTGCCTTTCTTCTTGCATAAGAGCTTAACTAAGGTCTGCAAAAAGATTAGAGTTGAACCCCTAAGCATGAAGAATACTCTGTGCCACTTTGGCCTTATTAAATTGATCATTCTAGAGGAGTCAAGACTGAAGGGAAGGACCTGGCAACATTTTTTGTTTTGGGAGGGATTTGAAACTCAAACTCAGCCCGTGAATGAATAGGGGAAAGCTGGTAAGAAGCAGTTGACTCCTCAAAGCAGTTAGAGGAAGAGGAGGACCCTTCCAGACCCTCCAAAAGATAGAATCTATTGTGTGAAATCTCACAGGTCAAAGAAAAGATTGAATTTTGAAACTACTACAGAGAAACCCACAGAGAAGAGAACAAACATCTTAAACCTGCCCTACACAGACTCATAACTAGAGCAAGAAGATGAGAGCCATGTCATCAAAAGTCCTAAACACTCAATTGAGGTTGCACAGAATTATGAGACCTTTACTCACACTGAGAAAGGAGAAACATCAAAGAGCACTAAGTCGAAGAAAGCACAGAAAATCAAGCATCTTAAAGAAATGATCGCTCAGTAGGAGGTCTTAGAACGGGTAATCAAAGAAAGATACAAGAAGTTGTCTGATAATTTTTCAAAAACCAACGCTGCATTTGAAAGACTGGCTTGGGAAAGTGTCAAGGAAAAGAAGAGGAAACAGAAAATTACCAAAGACTATAACAGTCTATGGTGGCTGGCAAAGCGCCTTAAAAGAAAAATCAGAAGATTGAAGCAAAATCAAAAGTCCTACCCAGATTTGAAAGTGCTTGCTCAGGTTGTTGTAAACATGCAAGGGGATGAATCAGAGACACATTGATTTTTTGATGGAATCACAGTTTTGGAGGTGAAAACTTATTTTGAACTAAGGTAGAGCTTTCACCAGCGCACAGCGAAATTTTATGACCAGTTAGCTGGTGAAAGGCAGCGCTTTCACCAGCTAACTAGCGAATTATAAGGCGAGTTAGCTGGTGAAAGAAGGAAAATCATTTTTGAAAGCTAAGGACGAGGCGGGTCATTTTTCGTAGGTTATAAAGAAGTTCCTGAGTATTAAGGGGATAACAACTCGCCTGCAAAGGACTCTGCATCAGAGATTCGAGGTATTTTTGAGAATCACATGCTAAACAACTCTCCTAAAGTATCTGTTATGAACAACTGAAGAAATCATGCTGCTGAAACAGGTGCCTCTGCATATATCATGACACCATAGATTCCAAAAGTTTGAAGAATACAGATGTCGAAGTTTGAGATTGAAGACAATTTGAATGTTATTTTATTCATTAAGACTTTATTATCAAGTTGTTTAGTTAGATTTGAATTGCTATTTTTAGATAAAGATCCAAGTCTTTAGGATCTTTAAAACTGATTGTAATAGGCTATAAATGCCAATCTTTTTTAAGAGACAAGGGTTCAAACTGGGAGATATTTTGTGCCACTGTATAGACTCTTATTTTCATAAATAAAGTTCAGTTTCCTTTCGTTTTCAATATCAGAATTATCCATCTTTCCCTTTCTGTACTTTGTTTCAGTTTATTTTAGTTCATGAAGACTGTTATCTCTTTATTGAGCTCATAGACTTGAAATTAAAGGATTTCTCTCTATATTGAATCAAGCCCTACATTCATTTGTATTTGGCAATCAAGAATAGTGTTCTTCACCCTCTCCTTACAATTTACTTGATCTGATTATTGTTTCCTGAAAGCACTGTTTCTTTAGATGTATGAGTTGTCTATTGCATTAATCATTAAATACCCCATTGTTCCAAGCACATATACACATTATTTCTAAGTTACCAAGCATCCTTAGCCTACAACCCTAAGGATTTTCTTGGAGTGATAACAAATTGGCGCCGTTGTCGGGGAGACGAAATTCAAGCTCTGCTTTCCTGGGATACGACACAGAGCTAATCTTTGATTATAGACAAAGATTAGACATTTTTAGTTGGTTGTAATCATCTATCTGGTGACTCCACAAGTTCATCCTGGCTCCTAACAGGATCAGTATTAGGGAAAATCCTCAACAATCACCGATCACACCAGTGTCCAATCCAAAACTAATTCTTAGAAAAGGAAAGACAATTCAAGGTCAAACTTCAAGATCAGATACAGAAGGTAATCCTCTTTTCAGTTCTGGAAAAGATACTACAGAAAAATTTGAGTTCTTTTCGGAGAACAATGATGAAAAAACAGTTGTAAATACTGTAGAAGAACAAATTCTTTTTGATCAACAGAAAACTCCTAGTGATGATAAATTGATAGATTTAAAATTGATTGAAAAAACACCCAAGACTTTATAAAGAAGCCACAGTTCTTCTTCCCTTTAGTCTTTCCACACTCAGCAACAAGAAGATCATTTGAACATTTATACTAGCCTTCTTCCTTCTGAACATCTCCTCCAAGAGCTATCTGCTAAAGGTGAAGGAAATTTGGTTGGACAGCTTGCAAATTTTTACAGAGCCTCTTATCAGACCTCTTTCCCGTTAGAAGATTCACCTCTTTCACATTCCTCCAGTGTTGAAAATTTAAAAAAGAAACTATCATTTCCCCCACCCTTGATAGTCATGGTTGCACCACCTCCTTTGACTAAGATTGAACATATCCTAGCTGCTAGGTATGCACCACTCATATTGCCAAACCCAGTATCATCCATGCACACGGAAGACTATCAGAAGTATATGCCCAAATTCACAGGCGAAGGCGATGTGTCTGTTGAAGAACATATTGAGGATTTTTACAGCTATGTATAAAACCTTAATATTGCAGAAGACGATCTTTGGACCATGTTGTTTAAAGGTGCTTTCACTAAAGAATCAGCAGGAGCAAGAGTGGTATTGATTTCCGCTTCTAAGAAAACTTCTCATTTGTCCTTTAAACTTGATTTTAAAGTGACTAATAATATTGCTGAGTATGAGGCACTACTTCTAGGGATGAATGCAGCCAAAGAGAGGAAGATTAAAAAATTGCAGGTGTTTGGAGATGCAAAT
>ML823014.1:0-22003 GCA_009831015.1 Picea engelmannii
GTATGGACTAGATGGAAAGAAAACACCAACAACCCAACACCCCAGCCAACAACTAGGGAGCTTCTAGAAATTTAACCTCTGACACAGTGAATCAAGTCCTCGACCTCAACGAAACTGCATTAGAACCATTTTGGGAGTAGTATGGACACTCGGAGGTCAAAAAGGAACCGGGTAGTTGATCCAGTAACTTTCTTTTGCTATGTTTTGTTTTTCGCTATACATAAATGGAGTTTTCTATAGGTTGTATTCTTGGAAATACAACAGAAATGTTATAGTTAGGGAAAACAACAACTCAGTGGTTGCAAATTTTGTAATAGCAGTCCCAATCTTCAAAGCATCTATTTGTTGAAGGCCCTGCATGACCATTTTTGTGTATTACAGTGAATTTATCCACACCTTTTAATATAAATTTTCTCAGTTCTTGTTAAAAAAATATAATCAATTGAGTGTTTGACTTTAAAGGATAATTGCTAGTCACATTTTTTTGCCGTTAGTCATATTTTGTGTTGTAGTGATCAATTGAGTGTTTTCCCCTATCCAAGTTCAATTCAAACAAATAATTGAGTGTGTTTTTCCTACCCAGATTCAATTCCCACAAATAAGAGAACTCTCGAAGAAGAAGAAAAAAAAAAAAAAAAACTCGAAGTGGGTACCATCCTCATTAATTTGTATTAATTAAAAAAAAAGCCTCTAAGTGGGTACCATCCTCATTAATTTGTGTTGTAATACCCATCCTCATTAATTTGTGTTGTAATTGTGTTGTAATGGTTTGGATGGACCATATTAAGAGTTACATGAGTACCATCCTCATTAATTTGTGTTGTAGTGGTTTGGATGGACCATATTAAGAGTTACATGATGCTTAACAAATGGAAAATGGTGCATCCATATGTATATTGCACATCACCAATGCTTGCCACATGCCATGGTAAAAGGACAAAACGATCAATAACCTTTTGTTCTGTAAAAAGCATTCACCCTTTGATCTGTAAAAAGCATAAACACTATCTGATTGCTTATTTGAGATAAAGTTAAAGTCATACGGAGAAAGTAATAATTTACTTCATCCCAGGATTGCGATCGCAATATAGAGCAATCAATGAATAACTATAAAATCTACACTTTCTTTTATAAGACTGCGTTCTATCCCATTCTTCCATTAATGGGATAACCCCATAAATAACCACTGAATATTTGCTAATAAACCTATTGATCGAGGTGAAAATAAATATGGTGCAAGACCAAAATTACTCTAAGACGAGAGAGATGAGAAGGCCCATTAAAATTTATATGGTATTAGAATGCCTCTGGCAGAACGATCCAATTCTATCCCATGCCTCTTCCAATGTAGCTGAAGGAGCTCCAAATGATATCCTTATCCAATTTTTCATCCCAAGTGTTGAACCTGCAGTGCAGAGCAGAAGAGCAGAAAAGTCATCAAAAATTTTCACACATAAATAGCCTAACCCAAATTATGGAGCACAAGAAATCTAGCAAGCTTTACTGTGTGCGCACTGGTAGAGGAGAAACGTGTTGCCAATACCTGGCAGTACCACCACTGATTCTTCCTTAACTAGTGCTGAAGCAAACTCCATGTCATCCTTGATATCTTCAAGGGCTGATATATTTATCTTCACCTATTAAAGCAGGAACAAGCTTAAAAATGGTGTTCAGAAACCAAAGGGGAAGGGAAGTTTTATTTATGACAAATCCTTATGATCCTCTAAATGTCAACTTTAAGAGATTTTGACCAAAATCATTGTCAAAGTCTTTAAAATTTATGAGAATTTTATAGAAAAAGTTAGAAATATTTTCAAGAAAAAAATTGGCCCAATATTCATTTTGAATTGCCAAAACTTTATGGAAAAATAACCAAAGGATATTAAGCACTAAAATTTTCCCCGCAGCAACCATACATTGATACATTGATTGTGAAAATAGCTTCTGAGTTTTCCTTTATTACTGGAATTTGGAAAATCATGCTGCTAAAAAGAAAGTTTGATCTGAATCAGACTATTGCTGTACACAGATTAGCTAATAAAATCTAGATGGATTCCCTTTTAATTACCATGATAAACATAGATCCCTTTGGCCTTGAGTGACACCATAGAGAGTTGATTTTCTGGATCCGATTGTAGCAAATGTCTGCTGCTGTTTCCAATAAGTGTAATGTCTGCTCAAAAAACTCTTGGCTGGTGTCTTGTAAAATACTTGGAACAGCAGCCTGTTGTTGCAAGAACACACATAAGATGAAACTAACTTGAAAATTTCTTCCTCATATGAGTAGAACCAATACGGGCATCAATCATGAAAATGCATAACCTTCTCCATGGATTCCTTTTACAATCAAGAAAGAACTGTGAATGTGAACCATCATTCCAATAAGTGCCCTGCAACTGACATGAAATGTATTTACAGTTGGAGCTTCAATGCTGAAAGTGTATCATGACACAATAGAAGAAACAAAGGGGACAACTACAAGAGAATACAGGGATACGAGACAGAGAAGTAGAGTTGAGACGAAGTCTTGAGAATTTTATATATGTGAGATGCCCTAGAAAGTTGTCTGACAATGACTGGTCATCAGTCACCAATTAAATCTAATTTGAACTTTGGAGACACGTTGGCTCCACTGTTGTTGATATTGACTATGTAATAGAATTTTAGCCACTGTTATTAAGATAATGGTTAATTGAACTGTGTCATTTCTTGTGGATTGGAGTATGCGGCAGACTCCAATCAAAGTTTTTAAGTTGTACTAGAACAATACAGATATCAAAAGAATTTGGTTATAAAGTTCTCAATAATGGATAAATAATCATTTGAGTATTTGATCCAAGACCGGTGGCAACTTTCTGGAAAGTAAGATTCAATGGCAAATTGGCTACATTATGCAAATAGGCCAAGAAAGCAAGTTTTTGTTAAAAACAGAGGTTCTACCTTCTGGAAAGTATATTTGATGGAAACTGATGTATGCTATATATGAATTTGTAACTCAGATCACACTCAACTATTAGAAATGAATGAAACTGAAATAATAGAAGAACAAGAAGAAGGTAAACATGGGAGAAGACAAAGAATAAATAGTAAATGAAGAAATAGGAAGGCGATAAAAGAAAGGGGAGGACGGATATAAAACCTACAATGTTATTGACCGCTTCATCAGAATCTGATTACCAGCTTTAAAAAGCCAGAAGGATTAGGTTTTCTAATGCATAGACTTTGCAGTTAAAAGAAACAAAACTGGAAGTAAGGTCATTAGCATGCCTAGCAATAGAAAGGATTTTAATTTTCAACTCCAGGAATAAAACAATGCAAGTGAAACTATTAAACAGTATACTAAAGAACAGAAAAAAAGAGAGAAAACCAAACCTGCACAATGGTTGTGGGACCAGGAGTTATGTTCATGAGCATCTCGACTCCTTCTTGGACCTGTCATCCAAACAGAGAAGTTATCCATCATTTAAATCATCTTCTTGAATTTCTCCTGTCAACTACCTCCTTACACTTGAAGATTCATTTTTCTTTCTATGCCACCAAACATCAGGCACCATGCAGAATCCTAAGAGAAAAATCAGGTGCCATGTCTAGAACAGGGATTAGGAAGCTACATTTTCACTCTTCCAATGGCATGATTATGAATTTCGAACATCGACGTCATAGCCAGTGTACATGGATGAATGCAGATGATGAATTCCAGATAGTTTTATGGCAAACAAGTCCAGAATATACATTTGAGATGAAGAAAAACAGTCAGCAAAGTAAAGCCATTTATTTATTTATAAATATGATGATGAGGGATAAATAAGATGATAGATACAGTAATCCAATTAGATGAGGTCTGAATGTATTATTAAATTAATAAATTACAAATGTTGTGAATTATTTCAGAGAACAAAAAATTTGGCCCCGCCACTCTATTAATGTTCATGTACTTGATATAGACCTAACTGGACTATGCTTTCAGAAGATTGAAAGCACGTACATAAGAAGAGAATCAAATAAAAATGCCTAAAAAGTAGTTCTGCAGACTGCCCATCTCTAAGAAGGAAACTCTTCAAAGACCAGCCTTTCAAAACGAAATACGTGCTTTAGTAGTCTTCAATCCTTGTTGGTTTTTGGTAGAACCTATGTTAAAATAAGAAATATATTCCGAATCTAAGAGCGATGGAGCCTCAGTTCTTACCTTGCCTCGTTTAAGAATGCCATGAGGATCACAAGCAACAAGCCATCCAAACCGCCAACCAGGAATTAGCCATCGCTTTGAAATTCCTCCAAGAGTAATTACTGGTGTGATGGAAGCAAATTTTGCCATAGGCTCAAATTTACTCCCTCCAAAGACCATGTGCGCATATACTTCATCTGAAACAATAGGAATTCCTAGGTGTCCTGCGGTTTTTGCAATCTGCAATGCCAAGGTAATTTGCCATAAGTTTCTACAACCCAAAAGAGTTTAATGAACACCCATAATGAAAATTTAGTATATATACATGGATATTCTTGAACAAGTTTAAAAATACAATTCCAGAGCCCTGTTTTGCTGATCTACAGTCATAACAGAAACATTAGGTTGACAAAGCAGATAAAAACAAGTACCTATCTTTCCCATGGGCTGTTACGAATGGTCAAGGTACTTGGACTAAAATGCTACATCTCTTACAAGCTAGGGAAGCAAGGCGTAAACTTAATAATCAGATAAGCTATGCATAAAGTTAATAATCATTTTTGTGACCCTGTCACAAGCATTTTGATATAAACATGCTGTGATATTTAGAAAAGAGAACTCATGTTGGAAGCTAGCCAACAACAACAAAATTTGGAAGCTATTTAATTGCATGCTTTAGTCAGACAGAATCGTAGAGAAAATAAATCATGGTTCAAAACAAAAGGCACAAATTAAATTAATTTATATTGAATATTTATAGGATAAAGGAATATCACCAGAATGGAGCATTATATAAAATTCATATGGCAATGGTTCAGTGCCAATGGTCAGTGCTGAAAGGAATAGTTTGGAACAAAAGTAAATCTGGCAAGTATGGAGATTTTTCATGTAAAAGAAGCCATTAAAGTAAATACTACTTTCAGTAACATAAAATAATCACAGAACTATTCTGTTAAAAGATGAACTGCATAGAATACTTATACAAGATAAGAAGGTCCTGCTCAAATAAAACTCTATGAGAATGGGTTTTTTGAGATTTAAAAGAATTCACAGTAAGTGCATTTCTTTGGTTTGTCAAAATAAAGAAAACAATCCAAACGAACAACTCAATTGGCACACCTATTTCAACTAACGATCACAAATATGTGTTGTTGCTCAACAAAGCCGTAAAGCTCTGATAATTATATTTTGTCAGAACTTTATGTTCAAGAGCAGTTTCCTTGCATGGATCCTTGTATTTGCACTTATTTGCAGTAAACAATGACGAGTTATATTCAGCAATTTTTTATAAGAATAGAGAGGCATGGCACTTAAGCTCCATGTATGCGTTCAACTAGGTTTCAGAGTGTGTAAGAAACATCAGAGATAGTTGGAACAGTTTTTTAGTACAGGTATGGTCTAGCAACATATTGATATAGGAACTGAATACAGAATCTATGGAAAGAAAATTTTGAATGCTCATAGAATGTGGCTTTCAAGTTCTAGTTGTCTTTCCCTCCTACCTTATCTCATTATACTAGTAGTGCAAGGCTCAAGCTTTGTTTCTTAAAACCTCACTAAGCTAAACAACTTCATGTCTTTGGTCCGTCTGAATTCCTTATATCTGAGACTGATTGATCCAGGTGGATATCGGTGGCCATCCACCTTTTCCGACTGGCTCAAAACAGTTTTCTGGCAAATTTGGCAATTTACTATTTTTAGCAGTTTTTAACTTCCGGGGCCATTTTGAGGGCCCAAATGAAGGTTTTTAGAGATCGAGGTTCTCAAAGATAGTCGAAGGCATGATTGAGCCCCCAAAATAAATCTCCTCGACGATATCTTTCCAACGAGCTATCATACTCCTAAAACGGAGATCGTATGCAAAAGTTACAACCCCGGGAAGTTGATGTACTAACTTACCCAAACGGGGCCCACATGACTTTTGGCGCTTCATCTCCTAGGGTTAGGTTTTTGGATGTCTCGGACTTTTGGCATTCATGTTTATTGTAAAAAGGCCTTCAAAGCCTCATTGTAATCATCTTCTTGCGAATGCGAGTAGCCGTCACATCTCTTTTCAAAGATAAGCTGCCAATATTCTAGCGAGTCTTTCACTCTGTATTTTTACAATCTCTGTACATTTCTTTCATTAATAGAAATCGTGTATTACTGTATCTCTGTGTTTATGGTTGCATCTCTGATATATTTCTGTTATATTATTGGATATACGCGATATCTCTGTGCATTTTTTTATTATATCTCCGCTCTCATTTCGTGCCGAAATTAATCCGGATCACTGATTATAAGTTTGAATTAGATATGATTTGTATGTAATTTACATACAGTGGAATGGTCAGTGGAATGGTCATCACAGAGAATTTCAAGAGACAACTCAATTAAAGTCAATGAGTGCTAAATGGGCTGTTGCTAATGCAGAAATCTCATGAGACATCAAACATGCTATATGTTACAATGAAGAAAAATAGTAGTAGGTCAGACTGATAACAAAATGATTTTATTGCCAAACAGATATGTTTAGAGTAGACATTGAAAGCTAAAGGTTTCAGAACAATTTTTCTATGTACTACAACCGTTTTCAAAAAAGAAATAAATAAAAATCTAACAAATATAAACTGATGATTTGATAAGCAGCAAAAGATGCCAGTAAGCAAGACAAAAGGTGTTTCACAAGAAGACTTCAAAAATTAGAGTGGCCATATCCTCATCTGTTGCATAAGTATGCCTAAAATATATTATGTTTCAAAAAATTGCAACGTCAACTTCTGTATGCCTAAAACATATTATGTTTCAAGAAATTGTAATGTCAACTTCTGCTGAACTTAATAATTGCGTTTCTGGTTTTACAGCATTTCAAATTCGTTACAGTTTCTGCTATTGTTTCATGCAGGAAAATTCAATCCTGAACCATATAAACTTATGAGCAAAGATGAAATAAATACCACTTAGTTTGTTTGAGCAGAATGTAGCATACCTGTGATAGATGCTCATAGGAAAAGACAGCACCACAAGGATTGCTTGGATTAATAATAACCATTGCCACAGTTTTTTCATCAGTCAATGCCTCTACTTGATCTAAGTCAACCTCCCAGTTATTCTCTGGAATCAAGTCATAAAACCGGATTTCAATGCCACTGTACCCACAAGCAGTTTCATACACTGGAAATCCTGGTCGTGGTAGGAGTATATTTGAGCCTTTAGTGGCCAATACTTGCATGCACACTTGTATAGCTTGCGAGCAACCAACGGTGAGGTATACATCATTATAAGTAAGCTTATAAGGTAGGCCTGAGGAAACATACTCTGCAACAGCACTGGAAAAAGGAAAGCTCCATTAAGGTAGGAACATAACCAAATTTATGTACACACTACAAACAGAAATACAGAATGGTAGCTAAATCCAAAAAGTTAGCAGCATCCTGTTTCCCTAATTCATAAAACCATCATGCATTTTGTAGGAGACTAAAAAAACTTAGTGTCTTAGTGAGTTAAGCTGTCTGGGTGATTAACTATTTTATTCCCATACCCAATCCCTTTCTTCAGTGGGTTCTGTATAGCCTTGAAATGCAATGATACCACCCATTGTTGTCTTGATCCTTGCAAGCAATGCATATACTCTAGGAAACCAAAAAAGAGCCATAGATAGTTGAGCTGCTTAGGTGATCAATGATCCAGTCCCCATACCCAGTCTCTTTCGGCATTTGACTTTATATGGTAGTAGTGAATGCAATAACTAAAAGGAGATTGAATCGATGACCATATGTGCAGATAAAAGATAGACAGAGAGGAGATACATATATTTCCTAAAGCCAGCATCACCATTGCCACAATCTTTAAAACCATTTAAAGAGATTGACTTGCAGTAGAACAGCAATAAATCCAAGATCTTAGTTCTCTGACTCAAGTACAATCTGTCCTTGGCTATAGGGAATCGGGACTGTACCAGCATCTGCATGGATAGTTCTACTGGGTTTAACTTGTGTCATCTTTGCCAAGAGTACACACAAGAAGCAGAGAGAGAGAAAGAGTTGAAAAGGAAAACATACACACATATTTTGCCAGAAAAAGATCTGCCTTTTCATTTATTTTAACAAAAGGGGTTTACATATGGCAATGAAGTGCTGCTGGTTTCCCAGGATACAAATTAAAAAACCTATCCAACTAGGATATGGCATCATCAATCATAACATCCTCAGTGATCAGGCACAAAGACCTGTCAAGTTTGCCACCCATCTGTGGCTTAAAGCCTCAAAGTCTATCTTTCGACAGTCCATTGATTTAAAGCAAGTTTTCAGAAAATTTAGGCTTTTTAACAGTCCAAAACAAATATACAAGATAAAAACCACAGATTTTCCAGGACTACGATCTATACTAAATGCAGAAAAAAAGAAAGTGGTCTCTATTGCAGGGAATATATATAGATAGATAGATAGATAGACGTAGATATATACAAACAGCATCTGTTGGAATGATCCTTCAAAGATGAAACTATAAATTTGGGGAATAAAATAAAAGATCAATTACAGTGATTCAGCTTACCTACACGACTTAAGCTATAATTTCATTATCCAAGCACAGTTGGCAACTGTAGTTGGTTCTGTAGCCCGTACGGTAAAGTTTGCATGATCATTTCATTTGGACTTTGTTGACGTTGCTACAGATCTCTCATATGGACAACGACTGCAACGCTGCAGTTATGAATACAGACAAACAAGCAGGGTTCCATCTCCTGAAGATGTCCCGAGAAGGTAGCAACAAATCTGAACAGACTAGAACAGAGTATCAATAATCTGGAATCTGAACATATTCATGAGGCTGGACAGTTTCAGCTTCAAACTTAGAGATCCAAATTGAAATTATAGGATTGCTTTTGTGCCGGGTTTTACATTTATAGCTCACGTTTGGCAACCAAAAGAAATCTCAGCAAGTAAATGTGGCCCTCGAATGATTCATACCACGTGGGTGTTTACAACTACAAGTTCATTTGAGATGGTCTTGGCAATAAAAGGTAGATGGGCTTAAAATTTGTGGACAAAATAAATTTTCTTCATGGTATGTAACTTTTGATCGGATTCTAGAATCTATAGCACTCCTCCGACTTCCAAATTCTAGACCATAAATTTCACCTATTACAGGCAAAACAGAAGAGGATTTTTCAGTTAACATTGCATCGATTGAACACTGAAGTACAAAATCAAGTCAAATCACGTCAACCGAGGCTTGGTTGGGTGGTAAAACAGGGGTGTTGTTATTCCCCAGCCAGGGTTCAAATTCCCCCTAGACATGTTCGCCCAAGTGGGCTGTCTCCCCTGGGTAGGTGCAAGTCTTGGGCAAATTTAACTGAGTAGACACTCTTAATTGCCCCTAGTGGGCTGTCTCACCTGGTTAGGTGAAAAGGTGAAAGGGCTGTGTCCCCTGGGTAGGTGCAAGTCTTGGGCAAATTTAGCTGAGTAGATACTCTTAATTGCCCTTAGTGGGCTGTCTCACCTGGTAAGGTGAAAGTCCTGGGAAAATTTGGCTGAATAGATACTCTTAATCGACCTCCAGTGGGCTGTCTCACCTGGGCAGGTGTGATTCTTGGGCCAATTTGGCTGAATAGATACTCTTAATTGTCCCTAGTGGGCTGTCTCACCTGGGTAGGTGCAAGAAAGGGCATATTTGGCTGAATAGATACTCTTAATCAGCCCCTAGTGGGCTGTCTCATCTGGGGAGGTGCCAGTCTTGGGCAAATTTGGCCGAATAGATACTCTTAATCAAAGTTCTGTGATAAAAAAAAATGAAAAGGTACAAAGCGGGCAGTAAATGATGGTCCTCTGCACAAAACTAATAAGCCATCCTCTGCCTCCGTTAGCAGTTAGAATTGGTATTGGCGGTACATTGTGATGGGTTTATGGTGCACAATCGTTTTAGTCCAGACTCCATATTCTGCTTATATTAGCATTTATAACTAGTGTAGTTGTGATGGGTTTATAGAGTGTGTCCATGTGACTCCCAATGAAGAATCCCAAAGTACAAGAAGCAGCAGAAGAATGATTAAAATTTAGAGAAAAATACCCGCGAGTTTCGAGTAAACCATATGAAGGAGCATAGCCGTTATACTTGCAGCTCCTCGTGGATTCTATAATGGCGTCCTCTACATTGATTGGCGTCCTGAAGCACTTGAAGGAAGAAGCATCCCCATGACCGATGGGAATCATACTCTTTTCAGGACATACTCGGGCTAACAAGTAGGCCAGCACACCGCGTATGCTGCTGCTGTATTCCAATAACACAGGATTGCACCTGCTCACCTCCTTCTTCACACACCCGTTGCTAACAGAAACCTGCTTCAAACCAGACCCATTGCTAACAGAAACCTGATTCAAGCCAGACATTATTTATTAATCAACAAATTAACAGAAAACTTCATTGCTCCAAACGAGACATTATTTATTAATCAACAAATTAACAGAAAACTTCATTGCTTCAAACTTCATCGCATCACAGCCATCCCGCTGTAACGAAATGAAATTAATTGAATCAGGCACCTGCTCGCTCGCCATGGCTGAGACCACAATTACACAGTGGATTATGAACTCTTCCAGATTGAGAGAAATATATGTGTATACGTAGCACACTTGTGATTCTCTGGACGCCCGCTTCACATATATATAGGCTGCACCATGCACGTGTCGTACCCGAATCAAAGGTACGACATGACATTAAATTTTTCAACTTTTCATACTTGCCTCTAACGCTCAGTCCAGTCGAGTTGGTAATTAGAGATTGAATGTGTGACGCAACTGAACCCTATCAAATCTTATCGCAGCATGGCACACTTATCCTAATTACATATTTATAATTTGGTAAAAGCCGAGGCGAAAATGATTATTGGACCCCTGGCAAACTTCGAATTTTAAATATCATGGCCGTTGAAATCGATAAACTTCTCCCATAGTTGTAATCAGTTGTGTGATTGGGCTGCTGTGTCAGATTTGTGAATGGATTGAGTTGGTGATACAGTCATCCGTGCTACAGTCGTGCACGTATGCCAAATCTTGGCTTTCCAAATCCCGATCTTATCTCAATGCGCGGGCCTGAACAATATTTTTCCCCACCATGGATTTCGTTTAATATTACTTAGGTACTCCGTATCCTCTTTTTTTGGGAGACGTGTGCGTGTAAAATTCATGACCATAAGAAGAATTCAATTTTCTGATAACAGATTAGTGAAGTAGATCGATAGTTAGATGACGAAGGAAAGTTTTATTTTTTGTTTTTTTTCCAGAATCTGGCGATGTAAATTTGGATAAAATTTTTATTTTTTATTGTTTAAATTGCATTTTTTAATGTATAAATGGATTCAGCTTGAAAAATTCATAGGGCACTCTTATTATACAAACTTAGCCACTCAAATCTGCAAATCCAATCATTCATCACCGGATTTGGGCAAAATCAAACAAAAAAAAGTTACCGGAAAACAACCAAAAAATAAAACGTTTAGACTACTAGTTAATAAGTGAACATAGAATTAATTAATAAGTAAATAAATTTAATGTTTTTTGGAAAATTCATTTTAATGAATAAATTATCTTAAAATATATTAAAATTTTCATTTTTGGAATATTTCATTTATTTTAACAAGTATATTTTGATTCTTTTTTTTCTTGAATTTGACAATTAGATTGTCTTAAAATATATTAAAATTATGTATTAAATAAGTTAGAAAAAGTTTTATAAGAAAGATTTTATTTTTTCAAATATAATGAAGCTTTATTTTGATTCTATTTTTTATTAAAATTATGTAATTAAATCATTTTAAAATGTCTTAAATTATTGAAAACATAATTGAAATTTTTTATAGATTTATTTCCAAAAACACTATAATTTTGATCAAACTTTATACCATCTATACTAAAATTTTAAAAAATAAATATATCAATTTATTTGATTACTAAATTACAAAACTATTATCATGAGAAAAGAAAAAAAAAGTCCAATTGATTGTCATGTTTCCGTCCCCAATTTTCCTTACTAAAACAATCAAATGAAGAAACAAAGTTTGATTGTCTTTGTTTAGTCCCGAGTTTTCCTTCCAATGGATTCGGAATTGCAAAATTGCAAAAGCCATGATGTCCCTGTTACGTCCCTCATTTTCCTTCCCAAAGGACTAGAAGTTGAAAAATAAAGCCATTTTCCATGGATGCAAGTGGGAATTCAAACTCAAAAAGTCTACCATGACCATTTAGGGGATGATGAGTGAAGCCGGCGATGTGTGCCAAAGTGAATGAAAAATGATTAGAGTTAGAATTATATGAGATTTCGGAAGGTTAGCTACCAATATCCATCATATTTATAAAATAAAATAAGTTGGAAACAGTTTTCTTTTTCATATGGTCCATGATGTAATAAATGGAATAATGACAAACAAAGGTATCTGAGTATATCAGATACAAAGAAGTTTGTTTTCCATAATATATATAGGTTACCCATTGTTGTTTAACGTTCACGATGGTGACAAATTATGGTATCGTCCTTGTTTCTAATGGCAATTTTCATATTATAAAACTATAAACCCTAAGTCTCACGTAAAGGGGTTAAAAAATATTACTTTTCCATGAACTGCATGTAATTAAAAGGTGTTTTTTCAATAAGCTGCATTTAATATATGTTTTTTGTGATGCAAATTCATGGTAAAAGATGAAGGATATTTTTTTATATGGTATTTTCTTTAACATTGATTTGATAAGTATTTTTATGTAGCGTGAGTGGGTTTAATGGTTAAGAATATGTGTATCCTCCTAAGAGGTCATAAGTTCAAATCTAGAGAGAGTAGGGTATGCATACCTCTGTAGAGTATCTTTAC
Organism: Picea engelmannii; assembly: GCA_009831015.1. Lineage (NCBI taxonomy): Eukaryota > Viridiplantae > Streptophyta > Pinopsida > Pinales > Pinaceae > Picea > Picea engelmannii. Next base: position 13,005 of record ML823014.1, read on the forward strand.
AATTTTTCTATTTGTATTATTTCATTCAAATTTTATTGTTTACATAACATATTTAACAATTTTATTTAGAGTATCTTGGGTGGGAGTGTGGGAAATATTAGAGAATATGTATTACATTTTATCTAATATTTCCCCCACCCCCACCCTCGCATTTCGTGTGTTTTGAATATTTTTTTGTTAAACTTGTTTTTATAACATATTTAACAATTTTATTTAGAGTATCTTTGTTTGAGAGATTGGTGAAATATTTCATTCCAAAGACCTATACAACCCTATAAATGGCAAAGGATGACACCAAAATCACCAAAGACATAATCGATCTAATCAGAAAAACCCCTATGGTATATCTTAACAATGTCAATGATTACTACGTCACCAAGATAACTGCAAAGCTTGAGATTAGGAAGCCTTGCTGCACTGTCAAGATTAAGATTGGTTATAGCATGATAAGTAAGGCATAAGAGAAGTGGATTATTATTCTTGGAAGGGTCTGAGTTGTGGCATCATCATGCATAATTAAATCTATCTTCCCCCAATATGTTGTGATGGATTCTGGTGCACATCTTAATTGATTTGCACCCACGGGAGATTCATTTTGGAGCATATTTGTAGGTAAGAAGTGGCGTTGCACTGGAGTTTTTACGTATACCCACATAGTGAATGTGACCTATTTCTCTTGGGAAGTTGTGATATGTCTAGTCCTATTCCACAAGAAAATCATGACATGAAGTGAGAAGATGGAATTTATTGAGGGGAGGGGACTTTCTTGGATCTATTTATGATCGTTGCTTTCCAAATGGCCAGTCTCCAAGGTTGTCTTGGTCTTTGTAATTGCCCCCCATAGTATCAAAGGGTGCCAAGTGTTTGATGGAATGCTTGCATGTTAAGTGTATGGAGAAATGCTTGCTCAATAAGTGTTTGAAGAAGCTCATGTTTCCAAGGTAGAAATTTAAATTATGGTCAAATCACTCATTAGGAAAACCCTAATCTTGTGGATGAATTCCACCAATTATGTGGTGGATATAAAGAAAAAATTGGAGCTAAAACAAAGGTTTCCTATGGATCACCAGCATCTAATATTTGATGCTAAACAGAGTAAGGACCAAACTTTATTATCTAACTACAACATATGTAAAGATTCAACCCCCTTTTTGGTGATGCAATTACATGTAGAAGCAGTGGGCCATGAGATACCTTCAACTTCCGAACTTGTGTCTTTCAAGGATGTGGTAAAAAACAAACCCTCTTCTTCAACTACTTCACTCCCTTCATATCGTGGATATATTTGAAGAGGTGCCAACATTGGAGGTCATAGGGATAGAGATCACGTGATTTCTCTCTTTTTATGAAGAAATTGTGGTAATTTATCGATTCAATAGTTTTTTGGCCTTAAACATCAGATCTATATAAGTACTTATCTTACCATTGTATGCTCAAGCAAATGATGCAAACCGCATTTACCTACTTCTTTACCAACATCCCTCCTGCTCCACATACAGTGAGTCGAATCAAGCACTCATTAATCGAGTACTTGTTCATCTACTATCCTCAGTTTGTTTGTGCTAGTACTCCACGTCAATCCTTGCAATGCATTTCTAGCTCTCATTCACCATGGTTCATGAACCATTCTTTAACCACTCTCTCTCTCTCTCGAGAATCCAAGCTAATTAAGATCTCATACCACATGTTAAAACTAGTTAGACCCATAAACCATGATGATAAACCTATCATTAACCGAATCAAGGTTATCTTAACTACTCTGTGACTGAGTCAAGATTAACACAACATGGCCTTCCAATTATACAAAATGATAATTATCAATTATAGAAAACAATATGTATTAATTGTTGAAAAGAGTAATAAGAGAATATTGGAATAACATCCACAAGTCTCTAGATTGTGGAAACTATGGATTTGGCCTTAGCTACATGCAATCACTTTCCTTCAACTCCAATGGACCCTTTATCTCATTCCATGATCTCGCCTCCCCATTCCTTTTTCCTTTCCCTGCAAGGATTCCCCATAATGCAAGCCACTCCATGTCTATCTTTTCCAAGTATGGTGGTGACCTCCTTCAAGAATGATTTATGGGTAACAGTGGTATCTAGCTCACAGAGAAGTTGTCCCCCCTCTAATGTTGTAGGTGGGGCTCCAATTTCTAGGTCTTTAGTATTTATTACAGAGATGTGGTGACAAAGGGGGACCTTGATGGAATATATCCCCCCAAGATCTAGATGGTTCACAAAACTCCAACTCTTTCCATAAACATAAACAAAGACGCTATAGAACTATTTGCTTTCTACAAAGATAGTGGCCTCATATGAATATTTAATGGCCTTTAGACAAAACTCATATACATACACCAATGGCTATCTTGTACCTAGAAACCAAAAATCTGGGAGGAAGCCTATATCTAGCCTTGCACACAAGGCTTCTTCATTGTGGAGTTCAACATCATAGGGGATAGAGATAAGATTATTAAATGTGGTCCTCTGTTTGTTCAAGTCCAAGCTTTGCATGAAGCCCTAGACTCTAGCCTTTGACCCCAATTTAGATTCCCTCTCCATTACCTTATTTTGGGTATGCTTGTCTAACCTACCACTACATTTTTGGGGATATGGCTCTCTTAAGTGTTGGATGTGTGTTTTATCCTTTGTAGGTAGACTTAGTCACATCCCAACGAGGGTTTGGGGGAGACCTATGCCCTCAAGGGAAGGGGGGGGTGGAGGCATGGGTGGCCAACAAGCCCCACATCCATGGATTTGGGGGTAGAGCCCCTGAGAAAACAAAATCATCTATTATGTGTAATTTTGGCATGGTTTTGACCCATTGTAATTTAATCCTAGTTAAGGGATCGTGGTTGTAATGTAATTTAATCCTAGTTGAGGGATTAGGGTTTTTCCATGATGAATTACAATGAGCAATGGACAACAATTTATACTCTATGGATAATTGGGATGTAACCTTTCATGCAACTACGTTAACCATTGAATTATTACAATAATTAAATAAATTATATTAGGTTTGTTATAAGTCATCCCTGCTTGAAATTCTTTGACATCGAAACATGGGCAAGGATGAATGACTCGATATAAAATCTTCATTTTCGCAAGTGGCTTCATATTTCAACAGATTCTTCCACTTGATAAGGTACTCATTGTATATTCTTAAATGAAGGACTTTGGTCTTGACTTATAATATTCCGTTGGGCTTCAATAGTAGTCTCCCTTCTTCATCCAAAAGGGGTAGTTGTTTTTGTGTAGGAGTTTTTAAACCCATTTTTTTCTTTAAACATAAAACATGGAAGACATTGTGTAAGTTTCATTTGTTTGGTATTTCTAGTGCATACACTACCTCTCCAACTCTCCTTCGAACTTGGTAAGGGCCATAAAACTTGAATGCAAGTTCAATATTTTTGTAATTTTTGAGTGAATTTTTCTTGTACAGTTGTAGTTTACAAACATCCAACCCCCTAATGGTTCATAAATATAATCCTTCTTCTCCTACTCTCTCTTATATTTTTTTGGTGTGTTTTATTTATGTGTTCCATCAATGTTCCTTGTATGAGTTTCATCGTATTTTTTCACGTTACTCTCCTTCTACCATTCTATAAAATTGGTCAACTTATCATCTCTTCACTATGTGTGATGCTAGATGGTAAGTAATTAAGAATCTCTCTACGACATTGAGATGCTAATGCTAGGTTTATCCAAGTGATATGATTCAACTTGCTAGGTCAATTTGGTTCAACTGAGTTATTGATTGGTAATTAATATAAAGTATTTGGATTTATCTTTTCATTCAATCCTTTTGGATCCCAATCCTCGAGATTTAGATCATGTATCCCTTACATTTGTATTATTCATAAATCAACCTATCTCTATGTCCCTCAACATAAATTCTTGTCTTCATTGCAAATTTTATGTAATGACATGTTTTAAGCTTCTGAGGGTTTTTTGGACAAGTTTATTTTCCTTTTTACTTTTCACTTTTAGAGACCTCCTTTTGGGGTGCTACTGGAGATGTTCTAGAGGTGGTTTATATCATGACTGGTGTAAGACAAAACCATTCCATTTATCATCTCATGTACTCATTTGCATTTGGCCACGATACCTCATTTTCTTGCTCAAGATCTTCTACCCTTTCTTTTAGCACTATTGTATTATCTATTGTTGCTAATTTGGTTTCAAAACTAAGATCCAAACCAATAGAGGCCTTCATTTCAGAAATATCAATATCAACTCATTAGGATTCTCTAGTTGTTGTACGCAATTTTCCTCTATCCTTGGTGACCTTGACTCTAGAAGATTTGATTAAAACACTCCTATTGGACTTGCCATATTTAACATCATGAATGTTTCCAATTCTAGTTTCTTTTTGTTGTGCAAGGGAAATAAATGGTTATTTTTCTTAATCTCTAAGTTTGTCCACTACCTTCCACTTTCCCCCTGGATGGGGTGCTAGGGCCAACCACCTGGTGTGCAGAGGAGGTGTGGAGGAGCCAACAAGGCAGCGAGCCATGTGACCGGCTCGTGCCAACAATTGCCTACTCCCTCCCGCATTAAATGGTATTTACGTTGATCGCAGGGGCATTTACTCGGGCACCTTCGGCCTCTGTTTCACCTGTTGCAATGTCTTCTCTGTTTGTTTGCGTTACTATCCCGCAGCTCTAGCCTAGTTATGATTGCTTTCTCATGGTGCTTATGAACCCTCGCCTGCTCCAGGCCCTCCCTTTTGGTCTGGCAAACCACTCCCACTTACCGTGCCAAACCATGTCGCGACAGCGAGGTAGACCACGAAGGGGTTCTCCCTGGCATCCTCGACGGCCTCGCGCTTTAGCCTCTCCTCCTGGTTCACCTTCAACTCTCTCCTCGCTGCTCTTGTTGCTTGAGATAGCAATTCTCAATTCCTCCACTACACCTGTCCCCCGCTTCGAGTGCCTAGCCTTAATTGAAACCAGGCCGAGCTCTTCACACGGTGCCACCTCACCACTCCTTCAACCTCCGGGAACTCCACTCCTCCCCCTACGCCAGGCATTGCTTCCTCAAAATCGCCCACGGGGATGCCTTCTCATGGTCGAGCCGCCCGAAACAAGGCGTCGAAGTCCTCTAACTCAAAGTTGGATTTGCAGTGGCAAGAAAACTTCACCATCCTCTACGAATTGGTCTTCGAACTCCGTCAGGGAGTGGAGGACCTCCATTTTTGGTTACAGCTTGTGGATGGGAGGCTCTCAACCCTCCTCTAACTTCTTTCCACCTACCAAGAACTCTCTCCCGTGGTTTCAGAAGAAGCGCCATCCACAACAAGCAACAATGAGAATCTCAGGAAGCAGGGTGTAACAGAGGTCGTTGAGGAGTTGGTTCGGTAGGAGGTCAAGGAAGCGGTCATGGCCACCGGTCAGCAAGCGCACATTCCATCGGGAGACGCTGAGACAACTGCTAACAAGGATGTGTGCACCGGGGACGAAGACATGCAATGGGCAACCCGAGGGACACCTGTTGAAGAGGAGCCGTGGCCAGGCTATCTACCAGAGTATGTGCCAGACTATACGCCAATTGTCTAACCCCTCAAGGGGTCTGTTCTTTTTTAATAGTTTCTCCTCTAGTAGCATCTTATTCAGCTCATCTTTGTGTTTTTTAAGACTGGTAAGAACTCAGGTGTTAGACATACCTGGTTGGCTGAACTAGTTTCTCCTTTTGGAGAAGTTCAGTAACTACAATCCGGATGTCATTCAGTTTTGTACTTATGGTCTGGTTTTTTGAAGGCCCTTATATATCAAATTACTTACTTAAAAAAAAAAAAAGTTTGTCCACTACCATCCTTTAGCATCTTGCTCTTGTTTCTCATTAATGGATTATTCAATAATGTCATTAGCAAAATCTAGTAGGGTTGGCTCTTTATTCTTGAGGGAGGATTGAGTTTGGAACTAGTTCACCCTTAGTAGTTCTAGTTTTCCTTTCCTTATTGAGACCTTCAATATCCAATGGTTGATTTCATGTTTTTTTTTTCTACATCCCCCACTTCATTACTCTCATAAGAAATGAGATTCGATAATGGGGAGGGAATTATCTCAATGGGATCTATCTTTTCCTTAGAACTAGATGATCCTGAACTTTTTTTAGTAGCATTAGAAGTTTTATTCCCCCATTGCTAAAGTAGTTTTTTGTAAAGGTAAATCACTAGATATCGTGGATGTTAGAGGCACACTCTCAATAACATGAGGTTAGGCATATAAGCATGTAGGGGATGACATTGCAACTCTAGAAGATTTTAAAATACACTTAATTGTAGCAAATGTTACATTAGATGATATGACATCACTCTAATGGAGGCGTATATGTGGAAAAAGAGAGAGAATATGTATATATAGAGGTCAATAGAATCATTATTGTATACATGGACTTATGACTTGGATATATATATGTACTTGGTTTATTGGGAGTTGTTCTCCAAATGTATAAGTTTTTTTTTTCTTTTTCCCAAGAAAAATCTCACGAGGAAACCACTAGGCACTTCTCCACGTTTGCAAATGGTACTTAGTGTAAACCTGTCAATGTTAATTATGGTGCCTAGCCCAATATGATCATTGATTGAGGCAAGCAATAGGGGCACATGCTTGGGGGTTTACCCCTGAAGCTTCCACATGAAGCTCAAAGCACTCAACCACTCGAGTTGGCCCATTAAACTTAAATGTTTAGAAATACTTTATCCCACCCTCAAACACTTAAATGGGAGTGAGATGGCTAATACTTTGTCAACCTATATAAATTAAGAAGTATATCACATACATGCACCTCACATGTGTTTCAAAATGGACTTAACCCACCCACCCTCCACTTTCCCATTGGAACAAATCTCATTTGAAAAAATCTCTCCTATGTTTCCACCACACAACATGCTTTCCCACCACACCACATGTTCATGTGCTAAAATTGTATACAACACTAAGTCTTGACTTAAAAACACTTCACTTTCTCCTCACATTTTCATGCACTAAAACAAAAAAAAAATATGAAACACTTTATTTTCATGTACTAAAACTACTAAAACAAAAAAAAGGAAGAACAAAAGTATAGAACACTTTGTCTTGATTTAACAACTTTCCCATCAAAACAAACCTGATTGAAATTTGAATCCAAAATATCCCATCATAATAAATCTCATTGAAATCTGAATATAAACTTTCCCATTATGAACCTTGTTGAAATTTGAATCCAAATAAATAAGAAAAAGTCATGTACTTTTCCATCAAACACATATTTATCATATCAATATCTTGTCATCACATTATACTTCAGTTATATATTCAATGATTTGATCATTTAAAATTTGTTTAACCGTTAGAGGTTAATTTTGTGTAATGTAAATGTTTTGGGAATTTTTTTTCAAGAAGTTGAATTTATTTGTGTTTTAAAAGAAAGTTTAAACAATAGAAAATTATAATTTAGTGTAAATTTATGTTATTAAATTCAGGTGAAAAGAACCTAAAATCTAGAATAATTAAACAATGCTTTTACAAAGTTTCTCATTATTTATGTTTTGAAATTTAACTAATTTTAATATATAGTAAAAAAATTGAAACAATTAGATTACTAGCTTATTTATTGACATGGTGAGTTGTTAAGGGAATTTAAAATAATGATAAAATATTAAAATAATGATAATAAAAAATAAAAAATAAATTATAATAAATCATAAAATAATAAAATTTATCTGGACTCCATATATATAATTACTTTGAATGAATAACAACTAGCCTAGATCCATTTAACTCCAAATCTATCAAGAGCCCATCAAATATTTGGAGGTGCAAACTTTTAACCTTTCCTCATGTTTTGCACTCTTAAAAAGTTTACACGTCAGATATTTGATCACTCTCAGCACTTGATAAACTCGAAGTTAAATGGATCTAGATTAGTTTACTTTAATTATATATTTATTGTTTTTTTTTGTTTACGGAATTGTTTAACTATTTTATTTTTTTATCTATTTTAATTATGTATTTACTAATTTTGGTTGTTTACAAAATTGTTTAATTTCATATTTTAGAACTATTTTAATTATATATTTATGAACTAATTTGATCATATATGATTAAGAAAATAGAACTAGAACAATTAGAGTACTCCCTTATTTACGTACGTACGTACATACATGTTGACATGAGTAACTGTTAAGCTTCCCCTTTGATAAATTTTAATCGTATATTTATTTACTAAATTTTGATCATATATGATTAAAAAAAAATGTTGCCATGGGAACTGTTAGGCTTCCCCTTTTGCAATTATGTTGTAGATAATGGTCATCCATCATCACATTCCTTAGGAGTAGGTTAAATAGGGAGAAAATAGACCCATTTTTTAGGCAAAAAAAAATGGGCACATGATCAAAGCTCCATGTATTTCAAAATCTTATCTAAGGGGTTTTGCTCCATTTTAAACCAACCTAGATGCTCATAAATCGACCAAAACTATGTATTGACCAGAAATTTAAAACCACACAGCCAAAGAACCTATTGGAAAGGACACTCATGAGGAAAGATTACTTCGAGTTAGCCTACTCCCATTCCTTAATTGTGGCAATTCTCTTGGAGTTGTTTTGTTAGCGATTTATTGTTTCGAGGTATTACCAACCAAAACCCTAATGGCACAGAGACGTGAAGGTCGCGTAGATAGCGACCATTGACATTTGAATTCTCAGGGTAATCATCCTGGATCCTCGACCACTTTTCGTACTCCTCCAACCAAACCAATCTATCTACGCAGGTTGATTGTATAAGGGCAGTTTTTTTTCCAACGAGAAAATTTCTCAATTATATTATAAATATAATTTGTTCTATAAACAAGAGATGTTACAAAGGACAACGAAAAGAGACGAAATTGTCAATGAATCTTTCACCAATAGAGGTATCTCGACCAACAAATAGGGAAAAATCATGACCATGCTTATAATAAAAAACCATACATCCCCATAAACTCACCAGAGAAGAAAACCAGGAC
>ML823014.1:22103-34482 GCA_009831015.1 Picea engelmannii
AACCTTGTTGAAATTTGAATCCAAATAAATAAGAAAAAGTCATGTACTTTTCCATCAAACACATATTTATCATATCAATATCTTGTCATCACATTATACTTCAGTTATATATTCAATGATTTGATCATTTAAAATTTGTTTAACCGTTAGAGGTTAATTTTGTGTAATGTAAATGTTTTGGGAATTTTTTTTCAAGAAGTTGAATTTATTTGTGTTTTAAAAGAAAGTTTAAACAATAGAAAATTATAATTTAGTGTAAATTTATGTTATTAAATTCAGGTGAAAAGAACCTAAAATCTAGAATAATTAAACAATGCTTTTACAAAGTTTCTCATTATTTATGTTTTGAAATTTAACTAATTTTAATATATAGTAAAAAAATTGAAACAATTAGATTACTAGCTTATTTATTGACATGGTGAGTTGTTAAGGGAATTTAAAATAATGATAAAATATTAAAATAATGATAATAAAAAATAAAAAATAAATTATAATAAATCATAAAATAATAAAATTTATCTGGACTCCATATATATAATTACTTTGAATGAATAACAACTAGCCTAGATCCATTTAACTCCAAATCTATCAAGAGCCCATCAAATATTTGGAGGTGCAAACTTTTAACCTTTCCTCATGTTTTGCACTCTTAAAAAGTTTACACGTCAGATATTTGATCACTCTCAGCACTTGATAAACTCGAAGTTAAATGGATCTAGATTAGTTTACTTTAATTATATATTTATTGTTTTTTTTTGTTTACGGAATTGTTTAACTATTTTATTTTTTTATCTATTTTAATTATGTATTTACTAATTTTGGTTGTTTACAAAATTGTTTAATTTCATATTTTAGAACTATTTTAATTATATATTTATGAACTAATTTGATCATATATGATTAAGAAAATAGAACTAGAACAATTAGAGTACTCCCTTATTTACGTACGTACGTACATACATGTTGACATGAGTAACTGTTAAGCTTCCCCTTTGATAAATTTTAATCGTATATTTATTTACTAAATTTTGATCATATATGATTAAAAAAAAATGTTGCCATGGGAACTGTTAGGCTTCCCCTTTTGCAATTATGTTGTAGATAATGGTCATCCATCATCACATTCCTTAGGAGTAGGTTAAATAGGGAGAAAATAGACCCATTTTTTAGGCAAAAAAAAATGGGCACATGATCAAAGCTCCATGTATTTCAAAATCTTATCTAAGGGGTTTTGCTCCATTTTAAACCAACCTAGATGCTCATAAATCGACCAAAACTATGTATTGACCAGAAATTTAAAACCACACAGCCAAAGAACCTATTGGAAAGGACACTCATGAGGAAAGATTACTTCGAGTTAGCCTACTCCCATTCCTTAATTGTGGCAATTCTCTTGGAGTTGTTTTGTTAGCGATTTATTGTTTCGAGGTATTACCAACCAAAACCCTAATGGCACAGAGACGTGAAGGTCGCGTAGATAGCGACCATTGACATTTGAATTCTCAGGGTAATCATCCTGGATCCTCGACCACTTTTCGTACTCCTCCAACCAAACCAATCTATCTACGCAGGTTGATTGTATAAGGGCAGTTTTTTTTCCAACGAGAAAATTTCTCAATTATATTATAAATATAATTTGTTCTATAAACAAGAGATGTTACAAAGGACAACGAAAAGAGACGAAATTGTCAATGAATCTTTCACCAATAGAGGTATCTCGACCAACAAATAGGGAAAAATCATGACCATGCTTATAATAAAAAACCATACATCCCCATAAACTCACCAGAGAAGAAAACCAGGACGCATGTTGCAAAAAGAGATACAAAACAGGGACAAAAACCCAACAAAATCTAGATAGAAGCTAAACCAGAGCCGCACACCCTCAGAGGACCTCGAAGAGGGTCCAGATAACTGAAAGGAAACTTGAAACCGACCACAACAAAATCCCATAGCCACCTCCACTGCAAAAAATTCGTCGTTAATCATAAAACAAAGTGGAAGACGCAGGTTTGGGGAGTTGTCCCGAAACTTAGCCCCTAAATGTTGCCACAGAGTAGATGTTACCATTGCAAAAGGTTTACGCATCCACCCGATGCATTAACATACCAACACAGAGCTCGCATCCTCCGTCACTGCCTCCCTCTGTCACTCGATCACCCTTGGTCGTGCACCCTTACACCCACACTACACCATGGACGCCAGACTCTGCGGCTAGCAAAACCTAGTCGTAGAGCCCGCAAAGCCAGAAACATGCTCGACCCTCAAAACCCTAGAACCAGAGGCGCTCTGTGTTTCGATCGTTCTCTCTACTCCATCGAAGTGTTTTGGTTTATTTGACTGTGCACGCAAGGTTTTCCAGCTATATGTTCAGTTGCAAAACCCTAAAACCAGACGCACCACTCCTCGCACTTGAACTTATGCTCAAATTCGAAACAATTAAATTTTATAATAGCAACAAAAATTATAATATTATAATAAAATCAATTTAGATAGATTTATTGAAAAATAATAGAAATTTATAATAAAATCTATTTTGTTAAATTTATTGAAAAATAATAAAAATTTATAATAAAATCAATTTTGTTAGATTGGTTGAAAAAATATATTTTTATTTATTTTTTTCATTAAAAAAAATATTTGTTATTCATTTTATTTAAAAAAAAATATTTATTAAAATTAAATAAATTTATATTAATTTTATAATATAAATACAAGTGAAATCATTTGAAAATATCAAAAAAGAAATTGACTTGTGTACAATCTGTCACATAATATTAAGGTAAAAACGAATTTCATTTTTTTTAAATTTAATTTTAAACTTTGAAAATATTATTTGTAATGATTAGGGAATCTATGAGTTGTTTAGTTTTATTTCAATTCATATACATCAGTCTCTTTTAGAAAATGAGTCATTATGGACTACATGAATGCGAAACAATAAAATGAAATGAGTCACTATGTACTTCATGAGTGTGAAACCATAATAATAATAATGAGGAAAGGAAAGTCTTTGGATTATGAAAGGTGGAATATTATCATTTAAAAATGGTGGCATTATGCATATCAATCTTAGTAGTGGATATTACAAAATTAATATAATTATTATTATGGTTTAAATAAAATATTTTAATTTAATGTAAATTTTAATTCAATTTTTCAATAATATTTATAGGTAAGAAATCTGAAATGGTTATTATATTTAACATTTCCTAAATTTTAAAATGGTAGGTAATATTATTTTGTGGTGGAGGGATTTCAATCTTGAACTAGATTTATTGTTTGTAAATAATCCTAGTATAAAGTATGAATGGTTGTACTGGTACATTAGATTATAAAGAAATTGAATTATATTTTAAATTTTGTTTTGTTTTTTCAATGTTTATAATAGTGTTTTTAATAAGTTTGATACTTATTGATAATTTGGTTTAGCCTGAGTGGTTTTTGTTAACAGGTGTTTCCCCCTCACCCAGATTCAATTTTCGCAAGTGACATGTTTGGCTTTTAAATGAGCACGTTATCAAAAAATCCTCGAAGGGAAGTACTCGATAAGTTTCCCCAAAAAGTTATCGGAGAGGCAGGTGTGGGAGGGTTGTTCTTTGACCCTAGAGGAAATCAACTAATGGAGCATTCTTGGAACCTAGGAGTGACTACCAATAACAAAGCATAAGCATATGCTTTGTATATTGGCATACAATTGGCACAAAAGAGACAAATTAATGCTCTCAATATAGTCAGTGAATCTAAAAATACAATTCATTATTTTATCAAGGCCTCCTCTTTGAAAGATACAAGTCTAAAAAATTTATTGGATCGCATTAAAACGACTGTGCATGGTTTTCAGGCACAATTCTATCATATCCTCCGACATAATAACATTGCAACGGATACCTTAACAAATAAGGCCATTGGGCTAGCCCCTGGTTATATGGAGGTGAATTGAGAGGCACTTGTGGTTCCCCCTCCATAAAAATGCTTGCAACCAAGTGTTATAATATGCCATGGCACATGGTAAGCTCCCTCGGCCGCGTGGAAGGGACAGGTCCATTATTCATCCTGGTCATTTAAGTCATGCTCCTGTGTTCCGTCATTCAGATTAATGGTCGGTATCAGTTAGTTCGTGGCTAGATCATTCACAGGAGGAAGTATGTATGGTGTGGGTTTGAGTTCGCTCTTATTATGATGGCTCTGAAGTAGGGGAGACGTATGATGATTATGGAAAAAGGTGGTGTTGACGGGCCATAATGACCCGCTCAATCAGATGAGGGAAACGCCCAATGGCAAGTCCCAATTAGACCCACTCTCGTTTGGGGTAGTATTTCCGACCAGATTTTGGCATGGTTACCAATCTAACTAAAATACTAACTAAATATGAATATGAAAACTGAAGGTTCTCAGATGAATTAAAAATGAAAATTCTAACTAACTAAAATTAAGCTAAGTTGGATGATTATTATTTTAAGATGCAGTCTCTAACTAATTATAAACTAACCTATCCTGATGAGGAGAAAACTAACAAGGATGAATACATTGAAATATATATTACTTGCATAGAAGAAATTCATATCACAAGTAACATGGAAGTTCAACGACATAACTTGTTAGAATCAAGAAATTGATTAGTTAATTGTATTATACTATCGTTGTACTCATTTTGAAAATCATGGTAATTGTAAAACTACAAACATTAATTCAAAAGTAATTCATAAACCAATATTCACAAACTATAGTAATAGACATGCATAAATATAATAGTCACATTCATACATATCGAAACCACAATCTCCAACTAGAATGTTTCTCCGTTCAAATTAACTTGCAATAGAAAATATTGTCTTGTTATCTTTTGAAACCCAAAGCCCTTTCAAATGGAAAGTCCTCCTTTTTATAGTGAGGAGTGATTGTTTACAGTCGTTATCTTTGCAATCATGAAATTAGGACTGTTTTACAAAAAGAAAATTTGCATATTCTGAATTCAAAATGAGATTACAATAACTGAAGAAGATAACATCTAGAAAGAATAATGGAATTTGTAATCATGAGTTGTCATGTTCCTGTAGATGATCCTAATATTATTTCCAGAGGGAATGATCTCTCAATATTCCCTCGAGTTTTCTTGATCATAACCTTTCCAAGAATGATTCTTCGTTCCAAATGTTGGTGGATACTTCTTGGTATAACTACTCTACTACGTTCTTGAAAAAGGATTGGATTTTTTGGGTGAGTAGGGAAGGTCTCGGTAGGCATTCTTCAATTGATTTTCCCTCAAATTGACATAGATTCTGGATATTCGTTTGGTTGGATTTCTTGTGATCCTCCACCTCGACCATTCTAGTGCTCGTAGATGTTGTTTCATTGATGGACTACATTGGTCGTACCTCTTTCTCTTCTGTGAGATCATTTGCATCTCTCCATAGATTCGCGCAAGTGTCGTTTGTTGCCCCTTGGGTGGTCTGTGCACTCTTGAAGAGAGGTCTGCAAGTGTCAAAGAACAACTGGCATCTAATTCTTTCCCTCTTCGAATATACCGGCAGTGTGGTAGGTGGATATTTGTGCATATCCTTCCAACTGAGCATTTCTCTAAGACCTTGCTTGCTTCCTGATACCTTTCTTGATTCTCTATCAATGTGATTTGCAGCCTAAGTTGTTCTTCTCGCTCAACCCATCTGCTATTTAGAAAATTGAGGAGTTCATTCTTTCCTACCGTGAATTCTTCACTCAATGATAGCACCTATGCCTTGATAGATTCTACAGTACATGTTAATGCTTTGATCTCTTCTATGGTTGTATTGAGTGTCTGTCTTTCTGCCTCTAACTCATTTATATGGGTGTCCTGTTGGATTTTCATCCTTTTCTCAAATTAGGTATTCATTTGATCTCTTTGAGCTTGTAGGGCTTTGTTCATCTTTTCTGTATTGAGACTTTCAACTGCTTTTACAACTTCCTGGACATCTATGGTGAGCTTGTCCTTTACATATTTCAACTTTGTCTCCAATTCAACTACTAAGTTCTCGATAGTGTTGAGGGCGTTGGTTACCTCAAGGACAAATGAGGCATTTAACCTTGTGAAACCGTTGAGTGCAGAGGCTACTTGAACCACGTTTTCTTCAATATCAAGCCCTACTTTCCATTCTAATACCCTCCCTATAGATGATTTTTACCTTGTGTCTTCTCCTCTTTTCCTCTTGGTTGACCTCTTCTCAATACTTCTTGTTCTATTGTCAAATTAGTAGTCTCCAATGGCTACTACAAAGCCCTCAAAATTCAAGGATTGTGAGGAGAAGTAGGAATCTCCTAGAATGGTACTTATGGGAGTGTATTCTAGAGGGGGTATGTTCACAATGCCTAGGTTGGGTGTCGATGGAATTCTAGGGGTATGGATTGAATTATTCTTCAATAGCTCGTCTACTTTCTTCTTAGCTTCAGCCTCGTCGGCTAATCGTTTTGCCTCTGCTTCATCATCCAATTTCTTGGTGTGTGCTTCATCAACTAACCTGTTGGATTCTTCTTCCTTGGACAACCTTTTGGCTTCTTCTTCTTTTTTCTTTTGTAGTGCAACATGATGCCCCAGGCACTCATGTTCTTTTATGTTCTTCTCCTCCTCAACTTTCCTTTTTTGATAATATTTCTCATCTTGAAGCCTTTTTTCTTTGAGCTGTTCTTATTTCTTGGTTTTCTCCTACTCTTTGGTGATGTTGATGTCTTGTTCTTTCTGAAGTGACCTCTGGAATTGGTTTAGAGTTTCCCTCTTGATCTCTTCTTGTTCATGTTCAAGTTCCCACTTTGCAGAGTCATGGGGCAACTGGTGTAGGACTTCATCATAAGAGAGTGTTCCCTTAAACTTATCCTCCTAGAAATCAACCACATGGATATTAGAATGGGTGAGACCAATGGACCTGACATGATTGATCATCATCTCACGAGGATCATGGCCTTTGGGCTCTCCTAGGCATAGGATTAACACTTGTAGAGCCTCTGCTTCTTTCCTTTCATGTTGGCTATTGGAAATAGTGTAACTTTCAATGTGGATAGGGAAAACGAGCCAAAGATTTATGTTGTTGGTTTGCAACAGTGCAGTAACCCCTGACCCCATGGTTTGGTATGTAATTTCCCTTATCAAAAAACGGTATGGAACAAAGTATGGTAATAGGTGTGGGACTCTGGTGGTCCCATACACCCTGATATATGAATAATATTTATAGAGAAAAAAATCGGCTACCCCTTTCATCCCATTCTTAGCTCCAAAGGATATTTTGTGTCTGGGGAAACCAAAAAGAACAGAATGTAGAGGGGATAGAAATAGATCGCATATATCATAAAAGTGTTGTTTGTAATTAACGCTTCATAAATAAGAGAAGTATAGATGGATGGGGGTTTGATTTCGGTCCCAGTTCCACCCCAGGCCGAGAAAATGTACAAAGGAGAAAATGGCATCGATCATGTAGGCCGACATATAAAAAAAGGGTTTCTTCATACCTGGGAGATTCTTCGTGTGAAAACATATGTCAAAAACCAAAATGTCCACCCAGTTGAATACTTGTCTTGTCCTGACGATGGTGTGTGCCAAAGACAACCAATCAAATTGAAAATGTGTGCTCTTTTCTTGTTCATATAGTCGACAGAGCATGGCTACCAACAATTTGTAGGGAGTCTTGAGCCTATGAGTAGGAACTAATTTCTAGCCTTGTTTGAGGGTTTTGTCTTCATCAACCCACCAGTGTTTCATTTTCTTTGCTGGTCCTTTTCTTGCTTGGGAAAACCCTTTTAAGAATGGTTCATTTAGATACCATGTGGGAGTGGGAAGATTATATCTAGAGCCGATGTATTTAGGTCGGAGGGACGCTACATGCTTCCCTTGTTTTCTCACGATGGTTGTTGTTATGGCATTAAATTGTCTAAGGCACCATTATTTTTCCTCGTCATATGGGAAAAGGTGGTCGGGCGGATACTAGATGGATGTCGTTTCTTAGGATATTCTGGTACACTTCCAAATTCTTGTCATCCACAGGAAAACCTAAAGAATTGAAGATCATGTAGATTTCTTCATAACCGGGGCAGTGGTCTTCGCCAGTGTGATGATTAGGATTAGTCACCAAAACTTCAACTGGTTGAGACAATGGTTCAAGCCCTGCAGCTGCTTGGAAGTACACCGAACCCTTCATCATTTTGGGTTTTTGGCTTGCCATGATTGATTACCAATCGGTCCTATATTAGCACATTGAAATGAGTATCATCTTAATTAAACACGACACATTAACTGTAACAACAAAAATAATGTTTAAACGACAAAAAATGGGTTACATGTGATTAAGCAATTACAATAACTGTGCAGTGGCACTCAGTAAAAAAAAAACTAAGAGAAAACAGATGCTTTTTTAAAATTACGGTGTAAGATATGTCTAAAGATGGGAGTTTATAGCTCATAACGCACATTAAACCAACACAAACGCGCCATAATTCGGGTGTGTACGAGAATCGTGTCTATATATGGCCTTAACCCCTGTTATTAATGCTCATTATCTATTTCGTTAATGCTCATTAAGGGTGATGGATTCTTGGATTTGTGTATCAAGGGTGGTGTTAGGTTGAGCTTAAAAACAAGACCATTATCAGAGTCACACATTTGGGGAGGGAAGGATCGTAGATTAATTTGAGCTCCTAAGGGAAGGGTATCGAAAGTATATTATTTTATCCCAGGAAAAGTGCATTGACCTGACATAAATGCAGCGTTGCAGGGGAGGTGGGACCCGTCAGAGTCTTGGCCTCAGAGGTAGTTGGGGTGAGGTTCAGACTCAACCTCGAAGAAAAGGTATCGCAATAATATTATCTTTTCTAGAAAGGTGTGCCAAGCATACTCCTTGTAATACTTTAGAGAAAAGCCATTGGAGTTTTAAAGAATGAGGAAATGTTCGAACTCCGATGGAAACAATATCAAAAGAATATTCTTTAAGCCTGAGATAATATATCGGACATGCACGTGGGAGGGCTCAAAAAGGATATCGTAGTTTTAGTTTCAGAGTTCGAGAGGATGGGGAACGAACTGGACTTTGATGAGAGTGGTATCGAAGTAATATTCCTTTGATACCTTAGAAAAAGTGATGATCTCAAAAGAATTAAAGGCAACTTATTGAAGATTGATAAAACAAGAAATCGAGGGTCCAATCTTAGGACGCCATTTGGGTAGGTGGCGATTGTACAAGTCGTACTAAATCGAGGAGGCAAGATAGGTTGGGCGTGAATCTATTAATCCACGGGGTGCCATGTAGGGAGCATGGTGGATGCGTCAGAGTTATCAGAGTGTGATGATTGAAATTATGGATGATGTGTGGAGTGAAAAACTCTAATGGATATGATTCTGAATCGGTTACAACTTAAGCTCATATTTCCTTAGTGAAGCAGGAATGTATGCCTTATAGGGGAAAAATTAAGCACAAAAAGAGGGTCCCATAGAAATTAAAATTTGGTTTGTTGTGGGAGGTGATCGAGAACAGGTGGCAAGGACGGCAAGGTACTTATCTATAGCCTAACTCAGGAAGGTATCGTCAACAATACCTGGGAGATGCATGGCCAGCTTGTGAAGAATAATTCAAGTATTGATACGTAGGTACGTCACACTGGAGGAAATGTGAGTCTAAATGGGAATAAGGTTTACTATGTCATTGTGAAAAAATGGATATGTAGTCAGTATTGGAATCGTCGGGATTGCTCATCGCCTGGTCAAACTAGGCCATTTGACAATCCTGGGGAGTATTCAACAAGATTGGGTTCTGAGTTAGAAATTGGTAGCCCTAATTTGGTGAGTAACTCTGGAAAAGTTAAGCCAGAATCTAGAAGGAATTCTGCAGAAATTCATGTGCAGTCGATTAAGGTATTGAAGCATCCTATTTTTAGTGTTCAATTTTGTCCTCAACAAATTCTCTTGGACAAAGAAACTATTATGGATAACAAGGACTGGATAGAAAATGTGGACGAGGAAATGGAGGATAGCAATGAGAAAAGGCAAAGATTGGCTCTCAAAGTAAATTCTCTTAGTTCTACGACAACATTCACTCTCGATACTCTTATTCAACATCATGTTGTCGTTGGCCAGCTTCAGGATGAATTAGACTTCTTGCGTTGTCAACTAGTTTTACTCCAAATCCAGATAGCACATAGGAATGAGGAACCTAGTAATTCAAGTTTGGTTGCGGGACAAGCAGGAGGAGAAGAAGTTGAAGTGGGAATTTTGTCGTATCTGGATGCACCTGTGTAAGTCCTTGAGGAACAAGAACAACCAAAGAATGATTATGTTCCAAAAAAAGCTAATAATTCTTAATATATGTTTTGTCTAACAGTATGTATAATTGATATTTTTGTCAAATCTATGTAGCTAAGAATAACAATAGTAGTAAGATATGGACAAGTGATAGCTGGAAAATAAACAAAAGGTTGATAAAAGCTCTGTTAGAGATGGAATTGTGTGTTTTTTAACTTTTTTTTTATCTTGTGGTCTATGCCACACCTTTTTCTATATTAATATAAATCCACTAGTAAAAAAAGTTTAATACTTATTAAAATGTATTATATATAATCACTAATTTTTAAAATATGGTTTAATTGTGTTTTAATATTTGTAAAAATAATTAATAAAACTAATTTACTCTATTTTATAATAATCAATCATTTAATTAATTTATTTTTTATTTTTATTTTTTTATATACTTGTTTTATGTTAGAGTTTTTATTTGGAAGACAAACAATTTTGAAAGAAATAAAAAAAAAAATTCCAATAATAATAGATTGTATAGCATACAACCAATGGATTAAAAGAAACCTTTCAAATAATTATTATCCATCTCTAAAAAACCACCTTTCAAGGCCCTTAAACAATAAATTTTTAAGCATTTTTTAAGGATTCAAAACAATATATAAAATGTAGAAGGTACACTAAAATACAAGCCTAAATAACAATGGGTTCAAAACCATCAAAATTGTAGAAATAGAGTTAAAAAATAAGTGATATAAAAAATCATTTATCCTAAATAACAATTGGTTCAAAATCATCAAAATTTTAATAACAATGGGTTCAAAACCATCAAAATTGTAGAAATAGAGTTAAAAAACAAGTGATATAAAAAATCATTTAGCCTAAATAACAATTGGTTCAAAATTGTAGAAATACCAAAAAAACAAAAAAAAACAAAAATTGTACAAATAAAATATTTTTTTTTTATAAAAAACTAATTATAAATGGAAAATTATAAAATTGAAACTTAATAAATATATATTAATTTTTTATGATAATTTACTGTTTAAAATAATTAAAAATTTATAAAAAAAAATGTATATTATGTTATTAAATCTACTTATATGCAGTTATTTGGTATAGTGTTATTAGTTTCTGTCGAAGGCGTAGAGGGACTATAGCGATCGATAATTCGTTGACTTCATATTAATATGTCCTTTTACTATAAATTTTCGCATCATTTTTATTGTTTGTACTATAGAAGTAAAAACATTATTTTATTAAAAAAAAAAAAAAAAAAAACTTATATGTCATCGTCTCATTGGAGAATATATTTGAGGTCTTATTGCCATCTTTGTTGTTCCCAATGTATTAAATGTGTATATATCCAAAGTTTTGAGCTTAGACGCTCCTTTTTAATTTTTATTACATTTTTACTGAAATGTTTACAAACCGAAAGTTCTGAGCATGGACACTGTTTTTTTTATTAATGTATTTGTCCTATTATTATTACTCCTTTGTATTTGTATTGAAATGTTTGCATACTGAAGGTTTAGATCATTGACACTTTTTTTGAAGTGCTTGAATAGGCCTGACAACTTAAATTTTTACATGGCACGAGGTCCAAAAACAGGTCTGACAACTTAAATGTTTGCATACTGTGAAGCCCTTACACAGCCTGATAGTCTTAAATGTTTACCTAAATAGGCTTCTCAGAGTACATTTTTCCTCGAAATTTTCCATACAATGTTGCAGTGAATTTGGACAATATTGTTGTCCACCTCCAGTTGAATAGGCATTGTATGTTTCATACTTCTTCTAGGATTTGAATGCAATTTCGTCATCGTTGAAGCTGTTGGACACACCTACCACACTTAGAGGGGGGGGGTGAATGAGTGTGGGGTTCTTTTTCCCAAAACTTCCCTCTTGCACAAAAACTCATCAATTAACATTCAACATTTATTCATTACCCATTGTTGTCATTTATAACCATTTATATGTGAGCACATTACAACAACATATATCAGCAATATATCATCAACAAGTCATCACCACAATGAACACAAAGAACACAAGATGTATGTACAATTTTCTTTTTATTATGGACTACAATCCTTGGGGTTTATCAGCAACAACTGAATAGAGTACAACTCT
>ML823014.1:82211-92717 GCA_009831015.1 Picea engelmannii
GTGATATCTCATTCATATTGTAGTTTTGCTGGGATTCTGGTACTTTTGACCGGTTCCTTCGATCACTGTCTGCTGAACTATTCATTGTAAATGAATTTATACGCAATATAAATTCGAGATCATTTTTTCCTGGAAAAAAAAAATCTCGTTGAATTTTGAATCCAAATAAATAAATAAGAAAAAGTCATACTTTTCCATTACACACATATTTATCATATCAATATATACAGTCTAAGTGGGCCTAATGGTTAAGAACATGTGTTTCCTCTTAAGAGGTTATAGGTTCAAATCCAGAGGGGGGTAGGGTATGTATACCTTCGTAGACTTTAGACTTTATGAGTCAAATCATTGAGTGGAGGGGGGGTCTCATACACCAATTTGGTGTGTTGGCTTAGCCGTGACCTTAAAAATAGATTATTATTATTATTATTATTATTATTGTCATCACATCATACTTAAATGTTGAGTACACAAGTTGAGGTGAAGCCCATTTTGAAAAGGCTTTTTTTTTTTTCTTTTCAAATCTATTTTAATTCACACCACATATTTATCATATTAATATCTTGTCATAACATCATATTTAAATGTTTAAATGTTAAGTTGAGAGAATTTATTTTTTTATCTTTTACTTTTTGGTGTGTATATATATATATATATATATATATATATCATTTCTAAAGTTGTTTTATAGGTGGAATATTATCATTTAAAAAGCTATTTTAATTATATATATTTATTGATTTTAATCATTTAAAAAATTATCTTATATGTAGAATATTATCATTTAAAAAGGGTTATACACATTAAATATAATTTACTTGTCAATTTAAAAAGGGTTATACACATTAAATATAATTTACTTGTCAATTGATAAGATATTTCCATTTATTTTGAAAAAAATAAATATAATTATTATTATAATTTAAATAAAATATTTAAATTTAATTTTTTATATAAACTTTAAAAAAAAAGTTAATTTAAATAGCACAAAATAATTTGATTTAAATTTTAACATGACAGTTTAATAATTTTATTTTTATTGATAAGAGGTCACAAATGATTGTTATACTTAAAATTTCTTGGATCTGGGATGGTAAGTAATAATCTTTTGTGGTGGAGGGATTTCAATCTTGAATTTGATATATTGTTGGTAAATCACCCAAATTTTAAGAGTTGTACTTGTACCTTACATTATAAAGAAATTTGATTATATTTTAAACTTTTTTTAATACTTAAAATGGTGTTTTACATTAAAATATATTAAATATAATTATTAATTTCAACAATAATTTAATGTTTGTAAAAAGTAATTAATAATACTATTTTTTAATAATAAATAATTTTATTAATTAAATATTTATTTTTTATTTGCATACTTAATTAGTCATATACTTTATTTTATTTTTGTTTTGAAAGATAATTAATTTTGAAAAAAAATTCCTAAACATATGTACACATGTAATAATAAAAAACCCTATTACAATGTGTAATACATAATTAGTAGATAACTTCCAGTTACATATAAAACATTTTTAAATTATTGTTATCCATCTCTAAAGAATCACCTTTTTAAGGTGATAACTAGTTTATTTTCATACTCAATTAATCATATACTCAATTCTATTTGAATGTTTTTGTTTTGAAAATAATCAACTTTTAAAAAAATCCATAAATATCTCTACACATATAATAATAATAAACCCTAATACAATGTATAACGTCCAATTACATATAAAACATTTTCAAATCATTGTTATCCATCTCTAAAGAGTCACCCTTTTAAAGCCATAACTAGTGGATAACCTCTAGTTACATATAAAACAATTTCAAATCATTATTATCCATCTCTAAAAAATCAACTTTCAAAGGCTTGGAGTTAAACAATAAATTGGTAAGCATTTTTTAAAGAATTCAAAATAATATATAAAGTGTAAAAGATGAATTAAATTATAAGCTTAAATGATAATGGGCTTTAAATGGTTTTAGATTTTTTATGGGTTTGATTATAAAAATAAAAATAATAAGAAGTATTAAAAAACATTTTCAATCCTTGTTATTTGATAAAGTGGAATGAGATTCGGTGTGATAAGAACTCCTAGGGCATAAAAATTTCGGAAATGTAAGTTTTTTTTAGACATTTAGACGTGAAATTATAAGTGTTTACAATAATAATACTCTTCGTTGCAAATTTTTTGTTAGGTTAACTCGAGATGAAAAGATATTAATACTTTGGCAGGGAAAAATTGAATGCATCTAAACAAAGAATAAAAATATTTATATCAACAAACCCTAAGCAAAAACCATCGAATTTGCTAGCGGGCCGGTCGACACTCGCTGAGTTGGCCTCACTTTTTCCAAGGTAGTTGTTTCTTTCCTTCCAGAAAGGGAGGTAAGTACGGAGTCTGAGATTTTGCTTGAATATAACCCTGGTCCATTCTCCATATTGACCTAGAGTCTTCAAGCAAATAATGAGATTTTGCTTGAATATAACCCTGGTCCATTCTCCATATTGACCTAGAGTCTTCAAGCAAATAATCCCCTTCGAAAAAAAGCACTTATGGAAACATCTCTATCAACATGATTTTATTCATCAGTGGAGTTGATCGTATCTCATATCGATATCATGTTTTTTTAATAAGGAGAATTGACTCGTAGGAGTCTGGGTCGTGTCTTAGTCTGAGTGTGGTTGATCACCAACTAGCACATGCTCTATATACATAATAAATATTGCAATCACCTTAATCGAATCTTTCTTGGATCTCCATTTGTCTATGCTCCAAAGAAACTATAGATATTAAGGACTAACTTGCTTTTCCGGGAAGCCTACTTCACTATGCCCACTCTTTATCGTTACATTGCATGATATTTAAAAAACATAAAAGCAATGTTTCTTTTGCACTTTAATATTTTTTTGTTCCCTTCGTTGCGATACATTGCAAGACTGGCACATACTCAAAACACTAAAGCAATATTTTATGGTATATGAAACTCTATTTAAGTAGTGTAGGCAACGATGTCTTGATGAATTAAAAGTTCACAGATACTATACAAGTGTTTGCATGCATGCTATTTTAATTTATTAAAACATTTAATAAAACACACATATCCTCATTGCATCTACGTTGGTTGCATTTGTCTTGGAAAATGTGTCGTATATTAATGGTTGTTTACTTAGTGGGGTATATTCCATTTTCGAGGCACCAACAGATCGTCGTATCATATTTGAAGGCTCCACTGCCAAGTTTTTGAAAGCATACTATGGTGCTAAAGCTCCACCTGTCTATTTTCCCTAGCAACGTTTCTAGTGAACATTTATTAACTTGTTACGCCGAAGCCACTTCAACCTGTTCCACTCCTTTCACACCATGGGGATAAGAGTATCGATGTGATTTTGGAACCCCTTCACACCATGGGCGATGAGAGCAATGCTGTGATTTTATAGACCACATCACCTCAGGGGGTCGCCATAGCTGACTAGCCACATGTCGGGTGAGACGGAGGAGGGGAGGGGAGGGGAGGGGGAGGTTAGATTCGAGTTGTCGCCATAGGCATGGCCTCATTTCTTTGTAAAGAAATCAATTCATGTAAAAAAAAAAATTAAATGCCATTATCATGCTGAAAAATCGAAACCATAGGGAATCCCCACGCACCGTCTCCTGGTTATGGTGCAGCCGACCTGAAACATTTTTTATATTGTTTGCATTTGCGTTTATATCTTTCCGAGTTAGGGTACGGAGCCCAGGGTTTGAACTCTCGACCTCTACGTACCCAAGGGCCCTTGGACCTGCGTTGCGAAGAGCGAGGGCGAAAAGCTGCGGGAGGGCCTACGATTCTGTTTCTGAAGGGCGTAACAAGTACATATTTGTCTTTCTTTCTGGCTCAAACTTTAGTCAAGGAAATTGGTGGAATAACGATAAAGATTCCTAGGGTTTTCCCACAGCGGTGTGATTTTTCATGGTCTAGGATCCATTTCTTTGTCGAGTTAATGGTGTTGTATAAACAAGCTTATGGCCCCGTGTTCATTTTCAATTCGTTGGGGTTGGTTTTGTGAAACCATGGACTAGTTAATGAAGCGGTCATTTTGTCCCTTTTACATTAGGGAAGAATGGTTTCGTAATTATCACCCTCGTGACTCTCCATCAAGTGGCGGAAGATGATGATGGGTAGTGGAGCCGATGGCGATTGTGTCGTTGAGGGGATCCACAAGCTGGAAATGGCTTGTGCTCCTCACACTCAACTTGATATTTCCATTTTTGCAGAAGTTTCTGATCCTTGCTTGTTAATTCCACCTTGTGGCATTTATGGCAGTGGGAGTCAAAAAAATTGTATGTCTATTACACAAAGTTTGAGTTGTGTTGCTAATATCCAAGTGATGGACAAGAAAGACACTGAACATTGTTGGGAGGATGTTTAGCAAGACAACAAACATCCATCCTACATCAGGCCAGGCTGTTGATGGATGTGTGTAGAAATTTGTTGCAGAAGGCAGGGACTGGGTTGGAGCAGATGGTAATAGAGCAATGTCGGCATCTTCTAAGCAGGGAAGAAGCTTTGATATAAAACATGTTATTCTCAACCTTGGTTACATCCAATTATATATTGGAAAAAAGAAATCAAATTGAAAACTACAATAATGTTGTATCACTTAAGATATTAACTTCAATATATATACATTATTTGATAATTTTTTTCATTAACTTATCATAAGATATAATTTTTCTTACTAATTTGTATAAAAATTATATGAATTATTTGATCTTTTGGAATAACTTCAATATATATACATTATTTGATAATCTTTTTCATTAACTTATCATAAGATATAATTTTTGTTACTAATTTGTATAAGAATAATTTATAGTCTATGAATTATTTGATCTTTTGGAATGACATGTAGAGTGATGGAGCATAATCTATTGCAACCCAAAAAGGAAAAGAAATTGCATATTAGAAAAATGAACAAAAAGGCATAGAAAAGAAAGTGACAACAACAAACTAAAGCTATGATAAAGTATAAAGTATAGCATTGGATTAATTAATAGCAATTGGTTGGATGGATTTCAAGATTTAAGAGACTAAACACAAACTGTTAATTCATAAGCAAACAATCATTCATCTTACCTGAGTGTTATTTTTGTTGAATGCTTCAAAACAAGAAAGAACTCAAATCTGCAATATTTCTAGATGTGCTTCAAACATAGGAAATAGTTAAGATTCAAGACATTAAATAGAGACCGCTAGTTTATAAGCAAACAATGATTCATCTTACTTGAGTGTTCCTTTGGTTAAATGCTCCAAAACAAGAATGAACCCAAATCTACAATACTTCGAGATGTGCTTCAAACAAAGGAAATAGCACAAATCAAGTAATAGCATATGTGATCAAGCTAAAAACAAATTGGCAAAGCCTCGAGCTCTCTAAACATAAACAATAGGTACTTTGATACATTGTTCCACCAGAAGAAGGCGGACGACACAATTGAAGAGAGTGGTATAGGGATGACGGTGATGGGAAGGCGGTCGGGATAGCGGTGGGAAGCTGGCATTGTCAAGGCATGATTATTGTTTGTCAGTAGTTAATGTCGGTTAGACAAAAACATTATTACAAACATTAGAGAACGTGAATCTCACAATAAGACGTGAAACCTATTCTCCAATGAGATTTCAACAAATTTGGTTTTTTTTATAATATAGAAAAATATATTTATCTTTTCCTATCTCAAACATTAAAAACTATGAAAAATTATATAGTCAATGGAAAACTAACAGGAGGTCAACCATAAACTGGTCGCTATAGTACCATGGCTCTCAGACCTGCGTTGCGAACAGTGAGGGAGAAAAGTTGTGGGAGGGCCTGCGGTTCTGTTTCTGAAGGGCGTAACAGGTACATATCTGTCTTATTGGCTCAAACTTTAGTCAAGGAAATTGGGTGAATAACGAGAAAGATTCCTAGGTTTTGCCCGTAGCGGTGTCATTTTGCATGGTCTAGGATCCATTTCTTAGTCGATTAAATGGTGTTGTATAAACAAGCTTATGGCCTCGTATTCGTGTACAATTCGTCGGGGTTGGTTCTGTGAAACCATGGACTAGTCAATGAGGCGGTCGGTTTATCCCTTTTACATTACGGAAGAATGGTTTTGTAATTATCACCCTCGTGACTCTCTGTCAAGTGGCAGAAGATGATGATGGGTCATGGAGCCAATGGCGGTTGTGTCGCTGAGGGGATCCACAAGCTGGAAATCAACATATTTACAGTTTTACACATACCCTCAAGGAATTGTCATTGAATCATCCCTTCGATTTAGATGATGGCATTGGTGTCGGCTCGGACATTGTGGGGCCTTCGTATCCTTTGGAAATGTATTCAGGAGTAGGCAATGGCAGGTGCAAGCATAAGAAGGTTCAAGGAAGAGGATGGGACATGGTTCTTTCTGGTGCTAAAATTGGTAGTTCGGCGAAAAGCAGGGATGACAAATTATCTAAAAAAGAAGAATTATTTCAGAGTGTTATAGCTGAGGATGTGATGGCTTGTGCTCCTCACACTCAACTGGATATTTCCAATTTTGCAGAAGTTTTTGATCATTGCTTGTTAATTCCACCTTGTGGAATTTATGTAAGTGGGAGTCAAAAAAATTGTGTGTTTGTTACACAATTTTGAGTTGTGTTGCTAATCTCCAAGTGATGGACAAGAAAGAAATTAAACATTGTTGGGAGGATGTTTAGCAAGACACCAAACATCCTGCATTAGGCCAAGTTGTTGATGGATGTGTGTAGAAAGTTGTTGCAGAAGGCAAGGATTGGGTTGGAGCAGATCGTGATAGAGTAGTGTCAGCATCTTCTAAGTAGGGAACAAGCTTTGATATGAAACATGTTATTCTTAACCTTGGTTACATCCAATTGTATATTGGAAAAAAGAAATCAAATTGACAACTACAATAATGTTGTATCGCTTAAGATATTAACTTCAATATATATACATTATTTGATAATCTATTTCATTAACTTATCATATGATATAATTTTTGTTACTAATTTGTATAAGAATTATTTATAGTCTGTGAATTATTTAATCTTTTAGAATGACATGCAGAGTGATGGAGCATAACCTATTGCCACCCAAAAAGGAAAAAAAATTGCATATTAGAAAAAGGAACAAAAAGGCATAGAAAAAAAAGCGACAACAACAAACTAAAGCTATCAGAAAGTAATTGATATCATTGGATTAATTAATAGAAATTGGTCTGATGGACTTTAAGATTTAAGAGACTAAACACAGACTGCTAATTCATAAGCAGACAGTGATTCATCTTACCTGAGTATTCCTTTTGTTGAATGCTCCAAAACAAGAAAGAACTCAAATCTACAATATTTCTAGATGTGCTTCAAACACAGGAAATAGTTAAGATTCAAGACACTAAATAGAGACCGCTAGTTTATAAGAAAACAGTGATTCATCTTACCTGAGTGTTCCTTTTGTTAAATGCTCCAAAACAAGAAAGAACCCAAATCTACAATACTTCGAGATGTGCTTCAAATAAAGGAAATAGCACAAATCGAGTAATAGCATATGTGATGAAGCTAAAAAAAAAATTCCAAAGCCTCGATCTCTGTAAACAGAAACAATAGGTATTTTGATACATTGCTCCACCAGAAGAAGGTGGACAACACAGTTGAAGAGAGCGGTATAGGGATGATGGTGATGGGAAGGTGGATGGGATAGCGGTGGGAAGTTGGCATTGTCAAGGCATGATTATTGTTTGTCAGTAGTTAATGTCGCTTAGACAAAAACATTATTACAAACATTGGAGAACATGAAGCTCGCAATAAGACGTGAAACCTATTCTCCAATGAGATTTCAAAAAATTTGGTTTTTTTATAATATAGAAAAATATATTTATCTTTTCCTATCTCAAATATTACAAACTATGAAAAATTATATAGTCAACGAAAAACTAATAGGAGGTCAACCATGAACTGATCGCTAGAGTACCCTGGCCTTTGGCGGTACTATGTTATTTTAACAATTGACTTGATATATGTCCATTTCATAGGCATTGTTACAACATAATTTTGTTTTACTTTTCTTTAAATTTTACAAGGAAAATGTCAATAATGGCATTAATGTGTATGAGAAGGGAAATTTCTAGTCATTATCATTATGATTTAGAGTAGTTAACTTTGAATATATTAAGTATTTATAGAGATTAGAAATTATGAAATCTTAAATTTATTTATAATTAGATGATTGTGACCTAGAATTAGATGATGATGATGATGTATTTTTTTAATTTTTAATTTTCAATAACTTTAATTTTTAGTCAATTTAGTTTATTAGTGTTATATTATGCACCTCATGCCATACATTGTGGTAAACTTTCCTTACTTTATCAAAATTCAATGACAAAGGGAGTCAAAGTTTTCATGGATCTCAAACTCGAATCATTTTTTCTAGGTTCTGTGTTGACTTGTAATTGGACAAAACCATTAGGAGCATCATTCTACCAAGCACAAAACTTGGACCGTGGTGAAAATTTGATGATATGTGAAATTTTTACTAGATTATTATGAAGATTGTGGTTAGAAAAAAGGTCATTTTGTTACAAAATTAACTCACTCCCCATACTAGAGATTGGATTAATCTTAACTTGGTCATTGATGGGTTTATTGTGGGTGGCTTACAAGCCCATGGTATTGGATAACCCATGGTATTCTCCCATGGTATTCTCCCATGGTATTTCATATAATGAAGACTATTTAATGGATTTGGATACTCCATTGTAATATGACTCATGGTATAGGCCTCAGAAATTGGTCTATTGGCACGTATAGGCATGGGTGGTTAGTGTAGTACCAGAATGCATAGTGTAGACTTGATTTGGTCTAGAGTGCCAAGAAAGAAGGAGCTCATTGTTGAACACTCTTCTTGAGAGCATAGAGACTCTGTAATGTATTGTAAATATTTAGTTATTAAATAATATATTGAGCATGCTGTAGAGTGTGGGTTGTTTTAATCCCAGAAGGGTTTTCCCTGGGAAATCATGTTGTTTAATGGTTTGTTGTTTATTTCATTTGTTTGCAACTATTCTATTTTAAGTTTTTACACATTCTCCTCTCATTATTAGTGTAGGAAGCATGTTTCTCTCATTTTATTCCTTTCATTTGGTATCAGAGCATGATCACCTTGGATCCAACGTGTTAGGGACAAGGTTTTTTTATCTAATCTTGGTTTGAGTGGGAGCTTGTGTAGAATGGAAACTTGTTGCAAGAAATTGGCAAGAATGACAAGACTTGAAATGGAGAGCGAGATTGAATCATGTGGCTTTGGTCTAGAACATGCATGGAGAAGCAAGGAGTTGTTGGTTTTGCTAAGCTCGAGTGCAAATTTGATGTGATATGATAGATTTGTTGTATAGTGTTCTAGATCTAGTGTTGGGATGCCTAGATCTATTGTAGATTCGACTATATTTGTGAGATCTACTGAAATCAAGTTTGTTACCATATGAATCTATTGGTCAAAGGTTGTTGTGGCATGTAAAATTGCCTTGCATTGTTGGGGCCATCACAACATGGACAATGATATTTTTCTATGGAGAATTCCACCAAGGAATGCATATAAACCAGGGATTTAACAAATCATGGCTTTGTTATAGACTCCATGTGTGTTGATTGAGTATACATTTGTGATAATTGCAGTAAAACCCTTTTTGTAGTAGGGTTGAACCTGTTTATTGATATGTGTGATCAGCGAGAATATCTAGTAGTGTGAAGATGAAAGCTACAATGAGGAGCAATCTGTTCAAGATAGAGCATGATTATATTTCATCATATGGATGCACTCTTCTCATGGAGCAACATGTTGTTGCAAAGGAAGACATGTGGCATGTGGTTATTGCTTGTGACCATGAACTTGTTGATCTATATATTTGGTTAATGATGTGTGTTGCCTTGTTTGCATGTAGGCTACAAATGCTAATCCTCTTGTGGGTGGCTTGGAGGTCGAGGAAACCATGTTGTTGTAGCCATATTAAACAAAATGGACCTGACACTACATAAATTGGAGCTTGGACCAGTGGAATGTCCACTTATGGTTATCCCATCAAAATTTGAGCACAAGTCATGAGATTGGAAATGATTATGTGCAAAAAAATTCTTCTATGGTGCTAATATGTGGCTGGGATTGGTGGAACCTGTTATCACTCAAAGAAACCCTTTGTGGTTGTAGACCAAAGGTGCTTGGTAACTTCAAGTAAAAATGTTTTTGTATTTTGTGTAAATGGATCAATGGGATAACTCAATTCAAACATGGTACTTAGACAGTCAAGATGATAAACAAATGAACTAGTGCTCTCATGGATTGATAATCAGTGGATAACTTTAAGTGGGCGAAGAACAAATTGCTCATAAACCAGTACACATGTAGGGTCTAATAAACAATGAAGAAGATGTTTACTAAGCTATGAGCCAAACAATGAGATAACAGTCATTCAAGGCATGACAACTTAAGTA
>ML823015.1:3853-14111 GCA_009831015.1 Picea engelmannii
TCAATGTTTCTTTTACTGAGAATGTTTTTGTAAGAGAGAGCAATAGTGAGACCGTGTAGAGCAATCCTTTGGAGAAGAAAGGAACCGGTAGAACCCGACCTTCCATGAGGTGCGTAACAATATACAACTGTGTACAAACGAGGCGGGCATGCCCCATGCTCGTGTTATGTAACTCTGACAAAAAGATGACGGAAGTAGTGGTGTAGATGACTGCAGCGCCCTCAGGGGCAGTAATAACAAAGGCAAAAGACAATTCTGCAAAGGAATATACTCTGAACAACAGTGAATGATCGCGGTAATAAGCAACGATGATGATGTGGGCATTGATGGTGCTACCAGGTTCAGAGGTCTTCGACAAATGATAAAAAGAACTACAATAGTCGCAAAGTAAGACCCACCATAACATGAGAAAGTGTTGGCGTCGAATGTTATGGGGTCCAACGACAGCAGGGAGCAATGGTGTTTCACCCTGTGTCGTCCGAGATCTCTCATTAAATGAAGAATGAGAATCAAGATACTGTCGCCCTTCTGGAAAAAGTGTGCTGCTGTCGACAAAAGGGAAACGCGACTCCCAGAAGCAAAGGGCTTCATAGAATCTACTGAGGTGAGGAAGTGGCAGAGGTGCAAAGACGAAGTCAAGAAGTGGGAAGACTCAAGACTGCCCTTGGTTGGAGGATGTATGAGTTGTAAAAGTGGCCGCAACCATGTAACAAGGTCGAGTGTCAGGGGGACAACAAGACCGAGGATAAGTTGTGCCAGAGGCGGGACAAGGTGAACAAATTCAGAGGGTAGAGGCAAGTGACTTGTGAAGTACTCTGAAGATATGGACAATGCCGGCAAGGGTAAAATGAGAAGCAATTCTCCAACCAAGGGTGACATGGGTTGTGTGTGGACAAAAAGGAAGCAAGTCGCCAACGGTGATGACAAAAAGGGAATGAATGAAAATAAAGGTGTTTGTACAATAAATAATGAATAATTCAGGAAAAATGTACAAATATAGAAACGGGTGCCCCAGTGTGCAATGAGTGCCCCAAGGAGGTAAAAAGTTTCTTGGAAGACATATGAAGGGTGGGGGCCCCATCGGTGAGTTTCTGTATGAGGTAGGTGAAATGAAGATAGGTTCGCAGATGGGCAAACTGATGGTGGATGAAATGGAGGGTTCATGATCCTGCGGAGGTCCAGGTAAAAAGAATAGAACCATAAAGAGATGATCTGGGAGTCCATATGGGAAGATAGCAAAATGAGGAGAAGAAGTATGTGGTTGATATGCAACATGATGAAAGACTATCGGAACTCCCATCCCTAAAGGGTAATGAAGAACAACATGAGTGTCAGGAAGTGCCAAAAGGTGTTATGAATGGGACAACTCATGTGGGTGAGAATGCTACCAGGTTTCAGTACCGATGATGAAAATGGAGGTGTGAGTATTGCAGAGCCGGGAATGATGATCCTAAAGGAAAATATCAGAGGGTGTGACTGGAAAATGTAAATGCAGTATAACGGGGGAAGACTACATGCCAGTGCTGAAGATATACCTGAAGGGATGATGTTGATGTCCGATGAGCAAGTACCTGCGCACATAACAACCAAATACCCAAAGTGAACAATATCTGAAGAGAATCAAAGCTATGAGCATGTATTTGACAAATGTGACAACGCGCGTGCATACCTGACCATGATATGAAAAAAGGGCACCCCGGGGGCTCAGGATGAAAAGTGACCCAGGGACGTCTATGATGTAGGCGGCAGGATGTTGATCCCGTGGCTGAAGATGGTTTGAAAAATGGACACCTTGGGCTCCCGGAATGTTGAGTGGAAGTTTGGCAAAAGCCCTATATATAGTTGTAGGGCCCACATTGCCACCTCATTTGTACCTGCTGCTACAGTGACTGGACGAGAAGATTGCAGAGGAGATTTGGCGTTTTAGGGAGCACGAGGTATCCGATCGACGGTGTGCGAGTCTCAGGTTAGTGGTTTGATCATCCTGCATAGAAATAGGTTTCCAATTTTTGGGCAGGGTAGGTACGGGGGGGCATACAGGGGTTTTGAAGGGTTTTTTGGTAGGTTGTGGGCCCACATGCACGGGCGATTCAGTGGAAGGCGCGCATACGTGCGCGCCTGTCCACTGAATAAACACGCATTGGTGCACGTGTATGGGTCACTTGCAACCCAACGGATTAGTGGTGGCCAGCTACTGGTGCTGGAGAGGGTGGTGGTGGGTTGTGAGCGCTTTGCATGGGGGTTGACTTTACATGCGCGGATGATTGCGCAGTTGGATCGATGTCGATCCACAGGTATCAGGGAGTTCGCGTTCGGCTCGATCCTGGTAGCCTGGTTCTTGGAGAGGGTGCCTATGCTGCGCCCGAGGGTGCTATTAGAGGCACCAGGGCACGAGAGTCGTGCTTGAGGCGGTGGTCATCAGTTTTGGTTCGCCACGGTGGTGGCGAAGGTGCGCATTATTTCACTGTGCAGGCGGCGTAGATATGGCGACAGATGTCGCAGGTTATACTCCGATACCCATATGCTGGGGTGGACTTCCGGGATGATCTGGACATGGTGCTGCCTCCTAGGGAGGTATTTGACCATCGAGGTATGTTGAGTTTGTGTATGTTTTTTACTGATGTTGTCTTTTGATATACCAGTTCATATGTGATATAGACGCTGATATGATCGTTTGTTTGTTGTTTTGTGCATGTGCAGATTTGGCACCTCGCGGGCGTGAGGTGGAGTTGCAGCGAGCGTCGGTGCAGTGAGAGCTGGAGAGACTGCCGCGTGGAGAGAGGCGTCAGCGGGATGAGGTCGCGGGGTGACCAACAGAGCCCGAGAGACCGGCGAGGAGGCGCCGATATGATGACCCTGGTGTGGGGCCATCACATGCTCCTCTGACGACAGTCGGAGAATATTTTGATGATATACGTCGTTGTCTTGAGACGGTGTTACAGGATGTGCCTGAGGGAATGTGGATCCGTATCTAGGACGAGGGGTTCCTAGAGCAGTGCATTGGATTACCGCCACCATGGCGGGGTATAGTGCGACGAGAAGTTGTGCTCGCCGCGATGACTAGTGGACGCCTGCCGCCGGGGCAGGAGGGTCCTACAGGTGTTCCACCACCGCCGCCTCCTGGGGGAGGGGCAGCTGGGGGTGCTATAGAGGCACCCTGATTGTATATTGTATACCGGTTTTTTTGTTGTATATAGGCTGGTGAGCCAATTTTGTACCGAGGGACTATGATAGCCTGCGGGCACATGTATTTTGTGTATGTAAACAGTCGGATGGCCTCATAGGCTTTGATATATATATGAGTATATATCTTTTTTAGATCCTTATGTCATCTACATGTATGTGTTTTTTGTTGATGATGATGGTGTCTGTTATATCTATATGTTTTGATAGGATGGATGAGATGTTTTATGTATGTGTAGCTTGATGTGATATATGCCAATCTAACACCATGTTAGCTATTTCATATGTTGTTTGATTCAATTGTCTTGGAATATGTGTATAGCACAAATGATATTTTAGGTCAATAGCACAAATGATATTTTTAGACGAGATAGGTGAGAGAAAAAATATTAAAAACACTAAAAAAAGAAAAAACCTAAAGTAGTTTGACTACTTCTAAGCATAAAATTTCTTGAGGTATAACCCATTGACGGGTTCCTGGAGCGAGAGGCCTTCAGGGGAGGCCAATATGTATGCGCCTTTGGTGAGGCAATGTTGGATGATGTAAGGGCCATGCCAAAGTGATTCGAATTTTCCATGGCCGAAGGTATCATGAGCGATATCATAGGCCAGGACAAGGTCGCCTTCGCGGAATGATCGAAGGTTGACATGGCGATCAAAGGTAGCCTTGGATCATTTTTTAGCTGCCTCGTTGTTTTGTAATGAAGATCGACGATCTTCATCCAGCGACTCCAAGTTCAACAAGCGCTTCTCCATTAGAGCAGTGTCAGGTAATAGCTCAATTGCGGTGCGAAGGGTGGGAATTTCGCACTCGATGGGAAGAGTTGCCTCAACCCCATGGACTAAATGAAATGGCGTGAAACCTGTAGTGGTCTTTACTGTCATTCGATAAGCCCATAGCGTGGGAAATAACATATGATTCCAATTGGTTTTATGTTTATTAACCGTGTGCTGTAACATGGTCTTGAGGACTTTGTTCACTGCCTCGACCTGTCTGTTTGACTGAGGGTAATATGGTGAGGTGAACTCGTGAGAGAAGCCTAACCGAGATGAGAGTTCGACGAAAATCTCATTCTCGAAGTGTTTCCCATGATCGGAAACAAGTTGGAGTGGTATGCCAAAACATGATATGACATGGTTAAAGAAGAAGCGCACTGCAGTGTCAGCGGTGTTGTTGAAAGTGGGCATAGCTTCGGCCCATTTGGTGAAGTAATCAACGACGAAAAAAATGTATTTGTGACCATTGTTGGAGGGGGGATTAAAAGTCATGAAGTCGATGCCCCATTTACAAAAGGGGCCCGCGGTAATGATAGGGTGAAGAAGAGCGGGGGGAGCTCGGGTTTTGTTGGCGTAGAGCTGACATTGCTCACATCGTTTCATGGCATGAATGCAATCGTGAAATAAGGGAGGCCAAAAGTAACTGGCTCGGATAATATTCTGAGCCATGGATATACTCGAAAGATGGCCCCCACAAGAGCCACTGTGGCAGTCGTTTAAGACTCTGTCGGCTTCGTCAATAGTCAAGAAACGACGGAGAATGGTGTCGACGCCCCGCCGATATAGGATGTCTCCGATGAGGAGATAGCGGGGGGCCTGATGGCGAATACACCGACGATCATCTCGTGATAGATGGTTACCGAACTTTTGAGTTCATAGGTAGACGAGAAGGTCTCCATACCAAGGATCATCGGAGGCGATGTAAAAGAGATGTTCGTCAGGAAAGTCGGTGTTGACGGGGGGACTGGTGATGTTAGAGGGAAGGGCCATGACAAGTTCGATGAGAACGAGGGCCTTCTTACTCTTAGGTGTTGAGAACTCAAGGTCGTATTCCTGGAGGATAACGATCCATCGAGCGAATTTGTCGTTAACTTGGAGACGACTGAGTAAAAATTGCATAGGGTTTGAATCTACGACGACCTTCGTGGTGCGAAGCAAAATGTAATGGCCCAGTTTCTGGACTGCGAGGACAACTGCAAGGGCTAGTTTCTCTTCGTGTTTGTACTTCAAGGGTGGTCCCGAGAGGTTCTTACTAACATAATAAATGACGTGTTCATGATTTTCATCTCCGAGCTGGACGAGGACACTGGCTACTGATATGGCTGATGCTGATACGTAGAGGATGTAGTCGCGATTATAATCAGGTGCACTAATTAGAGGTGCATTGGAAAGCGCTTCTTTGAGATCATCAAACGACTGTTGGGCATAGTCATCCCAGTAAAAGGGGATGTCGTGATGAAGTAAGCGAAGGAAACCATGTGCGCGTATGGCGTAATCTGGAACAAAGCGTCTGAGGAAGTTAGCTTTGCCCTGTAGACTCTGCAGTTTTCGTAAATTCTGAGGAGGTGGAATTTCGGTGATGGCTTTGACTTTGAGGGGGTCCACGGTAATACCGCTTTGGGAAACGATAAAACCTAGGAGTCGCCCGTCGGTGACACAAAACACACACTTGAGAGGGTTCAAGCGGATGTTGTATTGATGACACCATTGAAATATGATTCGTAAATCATCGAGATGTTGGGTGTGTTTCTTGGATCGAGCTGTGAGGTCATCCAAGTAGGCGAGGATGATTGCAGCCAGATCGTGAAAAATGTATGTCATGGCCCGCTGGAAAGTTGTGTTAGCGTTTTTTAAGGCAAAAGGCATGACACGATATGCGAAGGTACCCCACGGGGTAATGAATGCGGTTTTATATTGATTGGCTAGGTGGATTTGAATTTGGTTATAGCCAGAGAATTCATCCTTAAAGGAGAGAGCCTCGTGGCCGGCGCAGTCGTCGATAATTTGATCGATGAAAGGCGTTGGAAAATTGTCTTTTGGACATGCGTTATTGAGATCATGAAAGTCTGTGCAGACGTGAATAGTGCCCTGTTTTTTGTCGATGGGTACAAGGTCGGAAACCCATGAAGTGTAAGCGATGGGGTAAATAAATCTGACCGTGCGTAATTTGTCTATTTCGGCTTTGATAGCTGTGGCTTTGGATGGGTGTAGCAGTAGTTGTTTCCGGCGAACTAGTGTGATGTCAGGCCAGGTGTCGATGCGATGCTCAACAATAGATGGGTCAAGGTCAGGCATCTCTGTGTATGACCAGGCGAAAATATCCCTGTATTCCTGGAAGAGGATTTTATATGCGGCGATTTCCTGAGGAGTGCATGCAGCTCCAATGATGATTTCTTCGACAACGCCATGTTTAATGGAAATGTCGATTTTGATGGTGGGGAAAATGTTAGCCAGATTACCTTCTTCAAAGGCGTCAAGGGAAGGAATGGGATTGTTGAACCAATTGATAGGCCCTAATGGGATAAAATCTTTGGTCTCGACCGCGTAAACGGGGTTTTGGTTAGGAGGCATGAGGGCTTCTTGTGGAAGGAAGAGTGCACGATGATGTAGTGCGTCCCAAGGAGAGTCTGGGCGTTGTAGTTCTTCCAATATTTCTTCGTCGTTTTGGAAACGACGAGAATATAATGGATCGTGAGGAGTGATCTCAGTGGCAGTGTGATTGCCCTCTGCTGAATAAACAGAGGGGGTGGTGCGAACAGATGATGAGGGTTCACTCATCAGGAACCATATGTTGAAGCACTCAGGGGTACCCATGGTGGTTGGGTGGATAGTGTTTATAGGGGAATGAATGGGAGAGTTGGGTGGGTTATGGGGTAAATCCTCAGATATGCCATCTAAGACCCAAGGAGGCGTTGGGAGTGCCTCAGGTTCAGGTGAAATGACATGAAAATCCTCGAGTGGCGAGGTAAGGTCAATTACCGCCGCTACGAGTTGCTGACGCAGGGTCAATTGACGTTGCCTGTATGCGAGGATTATTGGACACTGGTATGTAAAGTGAGTTAATGAATCGCAGAGAGAACAAGGGAATCTCATACGTTCATTGACTGTAGTGGTGACATAGTGAATGTCAGTGATGTTTGAAGAGGACGTAGCAGGGCGTGGGTTGTTCCAGAAATTCTGGCATACAACAGCTAATATTTGCCGGAAATGTGGCAGTGCTGGGCAATGATGGGTGTAATGGCCATATTCAGAACAGATAGCACACGCGAATTTAGTCCTCAACCCTTTACTATTGGTTGGTTGGGTGGTAGTAGGACTAGCAGTAGTAATGGGTGTTGTGGGAGTTTGATTGAGTGGAATCAAATTCCGTAATTCAGGTAGGGATGGGAAATTGTTGGTTTGGTGGCCCTCTTTCTCACAAAGTGCGCAAGGTGGTGGGATGCATGGAGGAAGTGGAGCTGTGGGCTCTTTCTTCTTTCGCCTGCCCCCAACTATAGCAGGGGGGTTAGGGAGTATGGGGGTAGTGGGGGTGAGGAAAGGAATCGGCATGGGGAGGCCTTCCTGTGGGCGAGGGACCATATCAGGTGGATGTAAATACCACACTAGGATTGCTAACACCATATTGGGTAGTGTGAGAGTTGCGGTGACCTGGAAAGATTATATACCGGGTGGAGGGTAAAAGAAGGGAATTTAAGTGAGGGGTCGGGGAACTGACTCCCAAATGGGATTAGGCCCTTGAGGGGGTGTGGATTCGTGGACCAAAGGGGTCGACGAGTGCGCAGGAGGCTCCGGCTAGAGTGGTTCTGCGACTGTTGAGACGTCAGGAATGACGGAAGCCTCCTGAGGAGGAAGAGTATCCTCCATGTGAGTTCCGTTAGATGAGACTACGCATACCTGATTAGGGGGAATGAGTGGTGGTGCTCCATGGTACGTCCCTAATAAGAATGGATCTTTAAAAATCCCAGGACCCATCTCAATGAGTGGATATGCGTCTCTGTTGGTGTGAATGAGAGGAAGAATGTTATCGAGATTGGTAGATGGATTAGGTTCATAATGTGAGACTTGGTCGATGGTTACAATCTTTCCATTGTGGGGGAACATGATTGTCCTAAAGACTGATGATGCCACTGCCTTCATAGCATACATGTAGCTACGTCCAAACAAGATATTGTAATCGAGTGGGGCATCGATAACTTCGATGTCAAAGAGAATAGTTTTTCCCCCGAGTTCTACGGGGATATTTTGGAAGAGCCCTTCAGGAGATGATGGTCTTCCGTCATAAGCACTCAATGTGATGGCGGAGGGTATGAGTTTCGGGGAACCAATATTCTGCCATACTGTTTTGGACATGATGCATGTAGATGCACCTTCATCGATGATACACCGATGAACTGTGATGTTCCGTATTTTTACTGGTAGTTGAATAGTGACTAAGGCGGGGAGATGAGGTTCACTATTATCAAGGTCAAAGGTGATGAGTCGAGTATAGACGGGGTCAACTGCCCCCAAGGAGGAAAGTAGTGATTTCCGCTTCTTTGGACAAGTCTGGAGGACTTCCAAGACTGACATGGCAGCCGGGGATTGTGCTAAGTCATCTACCAAGCTGTAGTTATGTGCTGCCCTAGCCTGTGGGTTATGAACATTCCTGTGCAAGGGGATGCGAGGGATGCGTAATGATGGTTTAGCATAAGGGCGAGGGATCACCAACGGGGGTCCCGTTGGTGTAGGGTTTGTCTCGGAAGAGATAGGGGTAGACTCAGCTAATGTCTGATACTGACGATTGCGTGTTTGCAAAAGCATTTCTTCCTCACCGGTGAGGAGAATCGTTCGCTCTGCTAGATTGTTGGGATTGTGGTATTGACCCACCTGAGGTGGGGGATGTTGTGTGTCCTATTGGGTGTTGATCACCCCTTGATGTGGGATAGGATTTTGCAACATGGCGGGAGATGGTTGTTGCACATACTGTTGTGGTGCCTGCTGAGGGGCAGTTTGTGCAGGGTTATGGGGAAGACTACCCGAGTCTTTCAACCTTTTGAAATCAGTGATCTGGGGACAATGGTGAGTGTAATGACCGAACTCGCCACAAAGGGAACAAGGGTGGATGGTTTTAACATTATTTCTCCCTGGGTGTTTGTTGTTATTTCCCCCTTGGGGGTTTTGGTTCCCTTGGTTCTGGTTGCCCCCAGTGGGTTGGTGTTGTGGGGGTTGATTCCCGCCTTGACCCGGGTTATTGTTAGTCTTGTTTCGTCCTTTCTTCCTGGCATTGTTTGAAGGATGATTTGGGTTCGCTGTGTTCAACTGTTCAAAATTTTGGTATTGTTGAGCAGCTGAAGGTTGAACAAAATTTACCCCCGCATGTGGGTGTGGGGGAGCCATGGGTTGTGGAGGACCTGGAAGCGGGAAGTATGGATTTTTTGGTGGTGCCGATCCATAAGGTACATAGGAAGGTTGTGTGATTTCACCAGTAATATAAGAGGATGTTGACGAAGTACCGCTGTTTGTGGGAATAGGTGGATGTATGGGATGTGCCTGTGGTGGTCCACTGATAGGTGGAGGTATAACAACAGGATATGGTTGTTGATAAGGTGGTGGGGGGTAATAAGGAGTGCCCCCATATGCAGGCGGGTATTGAGGCATTCCATACATCGGTGGTGGTTGGGGTTGTGGACTATGGTGTGTGGTGGCACCTATTAGTCCATCGGCTGAGTGCGACATCCCAGGTTTGTCTTGGCCAAATGGCATAGGTTTTGGAATATCAGGAAGTATCGTGTATAAGTACCCTGACTGTGCATATATAAGGTCATATTGTTGGGCCTTACTAATGGATTCTTCTTCAGATTGTGGGAAGGTGGAAGCGACATCCTTTCCAAGTAGAGAGACAAGTGATCTAAGAAACCAATCAAGGCACTGTTGCTTGGTGGTTTCTGCTTTACACAAACTACGTCGCCTACGCTACTCATGAATGTGGTCAGCGATGTGGGTGGTTGAGGTCTGCTTGAAGTTAGACAATAGTTCTAGACCATTGTCATGGCGGATGGGTAATTGGAAAAATGTCAAGAAGGCTTTGGCCAACGACTCAAAGGTCCCATGGGATCCAGATTTTTCTTCGACATACCATTTGGCTGATGGGCCAGTGAGTGTGTGTTGAAATAATTGCAGTCTGACGGAGTCATCCATAATGCTATTGGAAGAACACCATAGATGAAAAGTCATGACATGGTTGGCGGGGTCATCCCCCGCCTTTCCTTCAAACTTTGGTATGTCTGAAGGAAGTTTTGTTGGCATTGCAGGCCATGTA
>ML823015.1:15376-60610 GCA_009831015.1 Picea engelmannii
ATCCTACCTAGACTAAAATTTTCTTTTGGCACCTCCTGTGGAGGAAAACTTAGTGAGTTTTTAGAAATATTTTAGATGATGTTGTTTTGTGAGGCTGGGGGTGAAAACCAACCTCGTTTGATTAAAAGTGGGAGTGGATAGTCTTGTCAAGAAAAGATGGGGTGTTTTCAGAATCTCTTTTGAAGGAAACCTACTTAGACCTCCACGTTTCGAGAAGAGGCTATGTGAGTGCGACAGTGACTTTTGTGTGTGAGTGAAAAGTGTACCAAATTTTAGTTATTTAGATGTCACCTTGCTGCATGTGGACTTCGATTGGTCCTTACAAGAGTGTGATTTACCTAATTAGCTAGATGTCATTGGTACAACCTTGCGGAATTTTAAAAGCGCTAGGAAACTAGCATGTGGACATGTGGTCCGTTACTATCCTTTAACTCCCTATGTGTGAGTTAATCTAGAGAAAGCATGAAACTATCCTAGATTGAACATGTGGGCATGTGTGGGCCCGTTACAAACTTTTAAACTCTCCTAGTGTTTTGATCTAAGAAAGCAAAATTGCAACAACTATCCTACTTTTGTGACATGTGGGCATGTATGGGCTCGTTACAAATTTAGGATATGTTTGAAAAATGAAACTAAGAGGGGTCCCAAAAAGGG
The DNA here is from genome assembly GCA_009831015.1 of Picea engelmannii. Taxonomy (NCBI): domain Eukaryota; kingdom Viridiplantae; phylum Streptophyta; class Pinopsida; order Pinales; family Pinaceae; genus Picea; species Picea engelmannii. Next base: position 16,031 of record ML823015.1, read on the forward strand.
CCTTTGTCCTTTCCTAAAAGTTTTTGAATTTTGTTTAAGGGAGATGAGATCATGTTCGCAATCCTTTTCTGATTCTCAAGATCACTTGATGGCACAAGAGAAGAGCATACTCAAGACTGTTACTTCAATTTCTAGTCCCACATGTGAATTAGGTGTGATTAAGTATGATTTTCCAACTTAGATTATAAATCAAAGCAAGCCATCCACGTGGCAAAAAGAAAAATAAGGGAAACTGATTTTTATCCACCTAAGTGCCTATGCTTGTTTGACTATCCCTTTATAAGTTGAGGGGTCTAAGTGGTGCAGTATTTAGAGCATGCATATCATCATTCTTAAGAAGGAAAATGAATTTCCCCACATCCCAAGACCTTACAATGTAAAATTTTGTGTAACATGCGCGGCCTCTAGTGTGGACAGAGGCGCATGAAGCGCCTGCGCGCTAACAGAATTGAGGACGAAAGCGCATGCGCGCAGAAAGAAATTGTTGAACAGGCGCATGCGTGCATGATGCGCATCTGTGGGGTGGAATACCCACGCGCCTGTGGCAAGAGGCCGAGAAAGGAAATCCGGATGGATTTCTCTCAATTCTCCCTTGAATTGACTGGTTAGCAGGTCGGCAAAGGCCGATTTGTGTACCTGCAAGTTAATGAAAGCAAAAGGAAAGAAAAATAAACCCAAATGAGGAAGGAATTGATACCAACTCCTCAGTATGGTCGCCAATCTGTTTGCACCCAATTCATCACTTGGTGAGCAAATAAAGGGTGCTTACATGCCCTGTTGGGTCTTGCAGAGCACGACAGCTGTAGAGGAAAGGGTTAGAAGAAAAATAACAAAACTACAAACAAGAATTAAATTAAAACAAACTAAAACTATGAGCATATGGAAAAATAAATGACAAACACAAAAGACCAATATCACCAATGTTTTTAGGTTGATCAATTGATGAAATCCAAAGCACAATGAAGAAAGGGAACTGTGGTTCCTTCTTCCTCCAAAGGAAGTCTCTTGAGGGCCTCACAAACTTGCTCTCCTTACAATGAGAAAATGAGAATGATGGTGAAAGAACTCCAAGCACATTCACTCAATGGATAGGTAAATGGCTCTATGAAATGGTGCCAATGTGTTATTGTCAAAGAGTGAGTCCTTAACAATCTTAGCAGCATAACAATACATGAAATTCCTTGAGAAAATGATGTTTCTTCATGGCTTTTTATAGCATAGCATTGGGTGATTATGTAACCCCTTTGAGGTGTGAAAAAGGGCTCTTTAGTGCTCAATTAGGTCTTTGACCAGCCTACCATGCGGATTCAGCTCAGATTTGGGGTCAAATCGGCTTGGGAGCTGATCCATAAGTGGTTGGAAGGCCGACCAATTTCAATAAATGCGTCGTTTAGCAGGTGCGTGGGTTTTTGCACCAACAGTCGTGCGTCGTGCGTGCATGTGCGCATTGTACATTCCTGTTCCACGCATATGCACACGCACCCAACTTCTGTAAAGCACCCTTTGATTTTTGGTTACTTTGTATAGTCTTTTACCCTTTTGCAATGTTGTGAAACTAATTCAGTGCCATGAATGACCTCATTCCTGTTTTGACGATGATGAGTTCTTGTCGCCATGTGCGGACGAAATTTCAGTGATAACACAAGGTGTGGATTTACCTTTACAAGGAGCAATGAAGAAACTCAATACCCTCAAATATGGAACTTTTGATATCATTGATAAGGTGAATGAGCATTGAGAATGCATTCAAATTGAGACCCCCTCCTTACATGCATATTATTTTAGTGGTGAATACAAATTATATGAAGTTTGTGTTGGCCTCCATGCTTGGTGGATAATAGGACCATCAATTCCTCTCCATTTTCAAATACTTTGCACCATACTCTCTTAAGAAATTGGAGGATATAATCCTGTAGAGGAATGAATTGTCTCTAAAAAAATACAACAAGAGATCTAACATATTGGCCTCGAAGGGAAGAACCCAAGAACATAAATGAAGTACAAGAGGATTCAAATTGAGATCAGTTTCCCTAACTTTTCATTGGAATATTTTCCAAACCAAAATCCTCCTAATGGGGAGGCATGATCTGAATTGGATCCACAAAACAACATTATTGGTTATCATCTCAAGTTCTATGAGAATTGAAAAAATAAAGGTTTGAGAATATGGATGTAGGTAACATGATCAATGGTTTGAAGGGCGCTATGTCATTCTAAGTATTTTCCATACCTACAATATCATTCTACTCTTAATGTAATCATGGGAAAAGAAAAATTACGAAAAGAAAGAGAATGAAAAAATGAGAGAAAAAAATGTGTAATAAAAAAATAAAACATGAGAAACTAATCCTCAAATTTATTATGGAGAAAGGACAAAGGAGAGGAATCCAACATTGAAATTGGAGAAATATGAAGAGTTTGGAACAAATCCCCTTCTAAATGACCACCCTCTTGAGAAATTCTTTCATCTGTCCATGTATCACAAAGGAATAGGGGTTCTTGGATGAAGTTGAGATGAATTTTTGCCCAAATTTTCATGTAAACATCGAGAATGTACCAAAAAAATAGAGGGTATTGTAACTTGCAAATTTACTGATCTAGGTGGATATCGGTGGCCACCCACCTTTTCCAACTCACTCAAAACAATTTTCTGGCAATTTAATATTTTTAGCAGTTTTTAACTTCCGGGGCCATTTTGAGGGCCTAAATAAGGTTTTTCAGATAGAACTTCTCACTAATAGCCAAAGGCCATGATATATCCACCAAAATAAATCTCCTCAGTGATACCTTTCCAATGGGCTATCGTGTGCCTAAAATGGATATTGCATGGAAAAGTTATGACCCCGGGATGTTGATGTACTAACTTACCCAAATGGGGCCCACATGACTTTTGGCTCTTCATATCCTAGGGTTAGGTTTTTGGATTTATAGGGTTTTTGACATTCCTTTTTATTGCAAAAAATCCTTTAGATCCTCATTGTAATCATCTTCTTATGAATTAGAGCAGTCGTCACATCTCTTCTCAAAGATAAGACACCACCATTCCAACAAGCTTGTTTTCCGCTGCATTTTACAGTTTCAACTTATTTCCTTATTGAATAGAAAACCAGTTTTACTGTATCTCTGTTATTATATTTTAAGCATATTTTAATAATTTGTATTCATTTCTTTCTACACATAAAATATGGATCAGTTGTATCATAATGGTCTTCTCTGTGTCATCTTAATGCATGTCCCCAACGAGGTCAGGTTACAAAGAATTGGGTCTCGAGCTTGTTTCTCTTGAGGAAAAAATATCTCACACGCCTAAGAGACCTCTCATGATAGGAGAAAAGAAATGTGATGGGATAGGAGATCCTTTCAAAATGATGCTTGAGGAAGCCCTCACGTAACAGAGGAACTAGATGATGGATAGTTTCACGCAAATCCTTAGAGGACTACCAACATGCGACGTATCTTCCTCGAGCGGAGGCGTTGTCCCATTCAAGGTACAAATGAACTTCGATATTCCTATACTTGAAGGTCAGATAAACACAGATATTGTAGAAAATTGGTTGAATCTACTAGAAGAATATTTTTTTGTCCATAACTTTTCGAATAAAGAAAAGATTACTTTTGCACTCCTCAAAGTCATTCCCTATGTCAAAGATTGGTGGGAAAATTTCTGTGAGAAAAAGGAAATAGAGGAACCCTCATTATTTATAGTCACGACACCTAGGAATCCTTCAGGGATGCTATTAAGAAACAATACTAGCCTGTCGGAAGTTATGACGACTTGTATACTAAATAGACCACACTGCGGAAAGAAAGAGACCAAGCAGTGCCAGAGTTCACAAATATCTTCCATACCTTGCGCACCAAGATGGGTATCAAATACTCGAAGTGACATCTGGTGCTCAAGTATCACGGTGCTCTGCATAGATACATCTGGATTGAAATGGAATTTTTGGACATCTCGTTCTTGGGAGCGGCCTACCGATGTGTTGTCAAAATCGAGCAGAATCTCAAACAAAAGACATAGAAATTTGGGCCTGGAACCCACTCATAGAAAAATTCAGGAAGAGGCGGCCCCAGCCCAAAAAACAAAGGACAAAGAAAATATGGATAGTATCAGAACAACCATTCCAAGCCCCAAGCAAAGAAGGACACCAGAGAGACAAAGAAATATATTGGGAAGTGGTGCGACTTCCATAAGAGCCCTTGGCCTAACATTGTTGACTACCGCTCAAAGCAGTAATTGGTGGCCGAAGTGAACTCCTTTGAATCAGATGTGGGTTCTGACTCTGATTCAGAAGCAGAAAGGGGAAGACAGATCATTGACACAGAACCCAGTTCCATCGTTTATACCACCAAGCTCTAGCATGGTGAGCCAGACGAGCGAGAATAAGGTGAGGGCCTCTTCCATTCACAGATGTGGGTAAAAGGAACCCTGCTGCACTTCATCATTGATAGTGGTATCCATAATAACCTCATCTTAGCAGAGGTGATCAAGTGGTTGTCCCTACCGACAATGCTACACCCACAAGCCTACACCATTGGATGGCTCTGCCAAGGAAGCGATCTCTGCATCACCCAATAGTGTTGACTATCATATGACATAAAGCCCTTCATAGATGAGGTATTGTATGATGATTCTCCTCACGAAGTTTTTAATGTTCTTTTGGGCCAACCTTACTGATGGAAACGTCATGTTGTATATGATTCTATGCCTCCTAGTTTAATTATTACTTTGAATAGGAAATTGTATAGGATAATCGAGGCAGTCCCTCCTAGTGATATTTCCTTGATATCTACCAAGCAATGCAGGAAGGTCACCTCTCCGACTGGGAAATTTTTCTTCTTCGTGATTCTCTCTCAGAGTGAGTGAAAGATCGCAACCACATCCAGTGCCTCCATGGTCAATCTATCCACGAAATAGAAGCAAGTGGATAAGTTCATGGAAGAATAATTATATATCTTATCCTCTCCTACCTGGGTACCTCTGCACTACCACGTCATGCATCGCATCGATCTGAACCTAGGCGCATCGCTGCCCAATGGGTCAATATATTACCGCTCTCTGTTAGAAAACGAAGAGATCATGAGGTAGATAAAAGAACCACTCCACAAGGGGCACTTACGTCCCACATCATCACCTTGTGGGAGCCCAATCATGATGGTTCACAATAAAGATGGGACCTGGCGACTCTGCATTGATTACCAGGCCCTGAATAAAATCGCACTCTGAAACTGGTACCCGATTCCCTAAATCGACGACCTACTTGATCATCTCACGGGGTCCAAATACTTCAGTAAGATTGATATGAAGTATGGATACCACCAGGTCCCAATAGAACAAATAGATGTATGGAAGACTACCTTCAAGTCAAAATAAGGTCTTTTTGAATGGTTGGCCATGTCCTTTGGTTTGAAAAATGTTCCAACAACTTTTATGAGGATGATGGACAATATTCTACGACCTTTCAGCAATACTTTTCTAGTTTTTTATCTGGATGACATCCTCATATACAACAAGACTTGGGAAAAACACTTGCAACATATTCAACAGGTTCTGTACACCCTGCGGTAGCACAAACTATATGCAAAATTGGAAAAATTCTCCTTTGGCATGGACATAATCCATTACTTAGGCTACATCATTTATCATCATGTTGTTCATGTGTATCCAACCAATATATAGTTCATGCATGAGTGTCCATCCCCAACCACACTCACTGAACTTTAGAGGTTCTAGGGGCTAATTTCTATCACAGGTTCATGTTGGGATTCTCTCATATCACATGGGCCCTTAGCCAAGTAAGCATGGGTAGTGTTAAGGAAAACTTTGTGTGGGGCATTTCCCAACAACAATCCTTCGATGACTTGAATAAGTGTTTGTGCTCATCCCTAGTACTTTCATTACCAGACCTGCAACATCCCTTTGAGATAGAGATAGATGCTTCAGAATATGCTTTGGGTGCCATTCTCACTCAACATGGCCACCCCGTGGCATATCATAGTGATACATTATCAAATGTTTTCTATAAATACCCTACTTATGAGAAATAAATGTACTCCTTTGTGAAAGCATGTCGTTAGTGGAGACATTACATTCTTGGGAAGGAGACAATCATGCACATTGATCACAAGCCACTAGAGTTCATGCAAACACACAGAAAATTGTAGAATGACCACCATCAGAAGTGCTCCACATACTTACAGCAGTTCCACCTCAACATCAAGTATAAAAGAGGATGTACCAACCCATTTTTTGATTTCCTCGGTCGACCTCTAGTTGCGACACTCACCATGGTGTTAGACTCTTGTGGCCACAATACCTTCGGATGGCCCCACCTCTATGGTACAAACCCTCACTTCTCCACCACCTACCAAATGTTGGGCACCAAATAAGTGGTCACTAATTTCCATATTCAAGATGTTTTTTTGTTCCATATGGACCATCTTTGCATTCCATCAAGCGAGTGTGTGAAGTTGATTTGGGAAGCTCAGTACAGTCGGGTGGCAGGACACTTTGGCGTCGAAAAGACAGTGGCAGTGTTGCAGAAACATTTCTACTAGATGAAACTTCGATAGGATGTCGGCAAGTACATCAAGTCCTACACCACGTGCCCTATTTCCAAACCAACCTCTAAGAAACATGGCCTATACAACCCTCTTCCTACTCCACCAAAAGGGAAAATGATTGTGTTTTTGTGGTTGTTGATCGCTTTTCCAAGATGGAAATTCTTGTTTCCTGCAAGAAGAACATCACAGTAGAATCCACTGCCAAGATCTTCTTTAAAAGAGTATGGGTACATTTTGGAATCGCACAAAATATTATCTCAAACCATGACATTCAGTTTTTCAGCACATTTTGGTCGAGCCTATGGTCACTATTGGATACCAATCTCACCAAATCCACTACCTTCCACCGCCAGAAAGATGTCCAAAATAAGGTCGTCAATCAGATGATCATACATATCCTGCACAAGTACAATTAAAAACACCCCCGCACATGGGATGAGAGTATTCACTATGTCCATCATAGATAAAACATATCCCTTCATAGGTCAACTGGCCACAACCCCTTTCAGGTGGGATTGGGATTCCAACCATTGGGCCCCATGGATGTTGCACTACCCCTGGTGACCACCTCAGTCAACTCGTCCCCTACTCGACTAGAAGATGAAAAATCCACCCGGTTCATTGAGAGGATCCAACACATATACCAAGAGTTTTAGGATATTATACAGAAGTCTAATGCCAAGTACAAGCAACGCCATGATCAACATTGGGTGCCACATAAGTTTCAGCTGGGAGACAAATTTTGGTTTCACTTGCAGAAAGAACACCTTATGGGTCATACACCATCACCAAGGATGTGGGTGACAATTATTTTGAGCTCAACATTCCCCCTTTCCTTGGCCTGCACCCAGTCTTCAACATGGCTCTCCTTCGACCATATTTCCCACCATTGTTGGACACCTCAAAGATAGAAGAGAAGTTGACACCAACAGAGCTCATTGCTGAATACATGCGACAGGAATCCAATTATATTATTGTGGAAACACATATCAAGTTCACTCGACAGAAAACGATCCATCTTTATCGAGTCATCAAAGCAGGGCAACTCCTGCACCAAGGCAAGTGGCTCACTTGGGGCCAAATTCAACAAAAATTTCCTCATCTGATGGGGGAAATCAACGCAATGGATACCATTATTTCCTAAGGAGGGAATATTGATCTAGGTGGATATCGGTGGCCACCCACCTTTTCCAACTCACTCAAAATAGCTTTCTGGCAATTTTGGCAATTTACTATTTTTAGTAGTTTTTAACATCAAGGGCCATTTTGAGGGCCTAAATGAAGGTTTTTCGGGATTGATCTCCTCAATTATATCTGAAGTATTTCATTGAGACCCAAAAATGAATCTCCTCGATGATACCTTTTCAACGAGCTATCATGCGCCTAAAACGGAGATCGTATGCAAAAGTTACGACCTCTGTAAGTTTATGTACTAACTTACCCAAACATGGCCCACATGAATTTTGGTGCTTCAAATCCCAGGGTTAGGTTTTTGGATGTCTAGGGTTTTTGACATTCATGTTTATTGTAAAAAGGCCTACATAACCTCATTGTAATCATCTTCTTGCGAATGAGCGCAATTGTCACATCTCTTCTTAAACATAAGCCACCACCATTTTAGCAAGCTTGTTTTCCGTTGCATTTTACAGTTTCAACTTATTTCCTTATTGAATAGAAAAATTGTTTTATTGTATCTCTGTTATTCTATGTTAATCATCTTTTAATAATCTGTATCATTTCGTTCTACTCATAAAATCTAGAACATTTACCAAGAAATAAGGAGGTTGACCAAAGCTAATCGAATATTGGTTTTCCCCCTTGGGTTTACATGGTAATTACTATGTTAATGGTGTGATGAATTTCTTGATGTGTTGTGTTAATTTGTATATATTATTTGGTGGTTGTTCTACTATATTTATTTTTTTCCTTCAATTCATCCTAATGGTATGAGAATCTATTTCCAGTTGTAGTTTTGTTGTTTTCCTTCTTTTTTTTGTGCTCCATTAATAATTGAAGAACACCAATAGCTATGTATTGACCACCATTTATTTTACTCTGATATTGGAAATCTAAGGCTTCCATTAATTGACTATTTCACTATTCTGAGTTTATAATTCTATTTGGTCAGACACAACAAGAGGTCAATCTTATGAGGTTGTACATGGCAATTTGGGGTGATTTGGAGATCACATATAAGTTGTACAAGCCCTATCCTACCTGGTATCCCATGTCCATATTCATGACATCATGTCACTAGTTATTGACATGCACAAAATTCATTTCGATGTTTTTTTATTAGGGAATTGTGTCATGTATTCAACGAGTTAATTGATAACTTAATTATTTGTTCCTTCCTCCCATTTTTTGGCTATGTGTGGTGTAATTATTTGGGTTCATATTTTTTTTGGGGGGGGGTGTATTGGTTTATATCATTCTCCATATTCTCATCAAGTTATTGATATATGTATATAATAATTAATTGTGTATAGTGGAGTGAGAATTGAAAATGCACATGGAACTTGGAGGTGGGATAATATTAAGATGAGGTAATTATTATCAATATAGGGTTTCAAATTGATGTTTATTGTGCTTTACTTAAAGGATAGTGGAATGGGTGAATTAGTTATTTGAATTCGGATTGGTATAATATAAGTACATAAATCCAATAGTAGGTTGATTTATTTCATTTAATCAAAAAATTACATAGGAGAAGTGATCAAAATTGAACCCTTCCTAGCCCTTTCAAGGGGTTCAACCTGTCCTAGAAGAGTAATTCAAAAATCACCCTTCAAAACAAAGAATTTTTTTTAATTCAATTGTCATTTAAGAAATACAACAAATATCAAAAGAAGGGACAGATTTTCAATAACCCATCAATGTCCTCGCTTCCAATGCTTGTTTGGTGAATGAGCATTGATTCATCACATAATATTTTCCTTTGGAATACAAATACTAAAATCATCTTTATTATAGATGGTTCTTATGTATTCCTTGATACCATGTACCATTCCATGACATTAAATCCATCACGTAGCTTTAGATGAATATCCTACCACTATATTGGTGTATCCATTATTTTATGTGTCACTTAATGAAATCTTCCCAAAGAAGCTAAGGCACCTTGTCTTTGTGAATCTCCACATGAATTGATGTCTTATAAGTATTGTTTATTCTTGTCAATATGGGAATTGGCATCACATTTGGTTTACATACTTCATGTTTTTTAATCCCACACTTTTCACGCTATCATTTTCTTTGGTATCGTTTCCTTGAACACTCACCATAATTCATTTTTCTTTGTTATATTTACCAACACTATTGGCTCTGTAAAAAAAAAAAAAAATTACTCATAGGTTATGGATGTAAATTGTAATGACATTGGGAGCTTATTAGGAAGATTAATTACAAATGAGTTGTTGAATGTCATTTTTAAATAGGAAATAATAGACATTGAACGAACCCATGGAAATCAATTCATCTCTCTTTTTTCATGTTCACATATTCCCTCTCACTAATAGTATAGAAATTTTTTATTCATAGTTATTTTATTGCATTCATAATGTTATTTGTTTACTTATTAATATTCTTGACATGTGGTTATAGCTTTGATATCTAATATGATTATTATTTCAGCACATTGGCAAACCCCTAAGCCACTTAGTATGTAATTCATGGCATCCCCACTAATATAATAGATAACGGGAAAAAAACATATAATTAAGACTTATATATGTAAAAATCTCATCAATCCACCAATATTGTATAGGATTGGTCAAGCTCATCATAATGATAATGCATATATTTTCTTTGTTACACACATAACTATTTATTGATTATGTTTGGGATTAAAAACTCTATTAAGCTTGGTGAAATTTTCTAATTTGTATGTTCTTGATGATCTTTAGATATGAACTTGCACAAAATAAACCTTGTCAACATCACAAAACGAAAAATTGGGATTACAGCAATGAAAATTGTGATTACGTTAAATTAATTTATAGAATTATCGAATCTTCACTACTTTGTTCTCCAAAATTATCGTTCACCTTTTCTTAATTCCATGTAACTTTATCTAACACACTCTTTCACTTTCTTCTTCTTGTTTCTAGCAACATTGAAATTACTATGACGATACTTTTCAAATATTTTAAGGCCGCCCCATAGCTCTATTTTCCCCTCTCTCATCCCAACCCAAAGATCAAGGAGACATATCATTTGTAGGATTAATTCTTGGAAAAATAATTTTGAAGGTGGTTGAGATTCTTAACAAAAGCTCAGAAGAAAGTAAAATAATTTTTTTATCATCGAATGCATGCATTAGGGATTATGATCTAACATCCCACTCTTTCATGCATTTTCACATGTTTTGAGAGATAAAGTGAACCATAAATATCCTCAATAAAAATAACATACTTGGTGATCTTGATGAGTAATTTGCTTTGCTTTTGTGTTTCTATGGATCTTGGGAAGCTCCAAATCATAAACATCTTAGCCTAAATAATAAACAATGGATGCAATCATGCTAGATTGTCAGTTGCTAGAGAACTAAAATGCAAGTAGGGTCTATTCATTACTTTTATAGTGATTTGATATAATTATCACACTTCAACAAAGCCCTCAAGATCTGCTAAAATTTATTTTCTAATGAGATTTAGTAGGAATGGGGTATGCTTAAAATATTAATATAAGATGCAATTCTCATGCATGATATGGATAGATAAATTGCATCCTTTTTTATATGAGTTCATGAAAATGTTTGATTTTGTGATTGTGTCTACGGTTTTATATTGTCATTTTTAACACTTTGCAATTACTCCAAAGAAAACTTCGCTCAATGGTTATGATGTTTTATTATTAATGTATATATAACCCATCAAAAAGTTGTATTTGAAATTAAAAAGTATGCTTATTTACTTTATATTGAAATTTCAACTTATGTATTGAGAATTATATTATCCTTTGAGAATTAATTCAATTTAATTCATTAATCTTGTTTTCAATCTTTTTTTTTTTTTCACCCCATCTTCTCTCATTTATCCTTTGAAAGTTCTCCCTTTTGGAATTCATTTTATCTTCATTTTGTCTCGTGATTCTATCATATCTTTCATTATTTCATTTAAATTTCACATCTTCATGATTTTATTAGTTTATTCTAATTATGTTTTATATACAAAATATTATTTCTTTCATTTCACTTAAAAATGTTTTATGTTATTCCCTAAAATTAACTCTTATATTATAAATTATTTTATTATATTTAATTTATTATTATTAAATCATTTTTTATGTTTATAAAGTTTGTTTTTATTTATTTATTTATATTAAAGATGGCCTATCATAATTGAGATGTCATGAATGTAGGATTATTCATTTGTGATCACCATTATTTTATGTCATTTAATTTAATGATATATTAGTGGTGTCTAGGGTGGAAAACTTTCACTCTTGTCACATGAAAACTGTTAACTTGTTTCCTCATGTTTCAGGAAGATTAAATCTTAATCAATCAAAAACAATTTTAGATCTTACATCAAAATCAAAAGATGATTTTAACTTAAACAATATCCCTAAAAAAGACACTATTTGTAACACACCCGACCCCTAAATTCTCATTTAAGGGGTAGGGCATCATAATTTTGTTTTTCCTTAACCAACTCATCTTGAATCATCTCTCTGAGATGAGTCATTCTCTTCTACTTACCCATAGATTTCTAATGACTGTCACCATGCTCTAAACTGACCCTTGGTTTATATCTTACGGCTTCTTGAACTTCTTCGCGAATTCATTAGTTGAGGGCCACGTGATGCCCCCATGGCTTCATCCCGTTCGCACCATATCTAGGTTCCTACCTCTCATAGGGAAGATCCATCCATCACCAATCCAATGATTGGCTTAACCCTCGTCTAACACTCAAGCTAGCGAGGAAATCGACGTTCAACGCTTTGGCACTTCGATGTTGAACATATCTTTATTGTCTATGCACGAGACTTCCCAGAGTCTCGAACTCCCGGAGTCCTAAAATGCTTCCACATAGCTCCGGCCTTAGGCCCCTTTCAACTTACCATTTACACCACTCTCCAAACCTCTGGAGTCCTGAAGTCCTGGACTCCCAAAGGGTCCCCACCTACACGTGGTAATGCAGTATACCCAGGGACAAGTACAGGTGGGTCCATCCCTTCAGCAGACCTAGTTCCAACGATCTAGCCTCTCAATATTTTCAAAGACCCGTAAGCTTTCCACGTACCTTTTACCTTTGCGCCTTTTGGTCTCTTCGTGATGCTCCACCCCAAATCCTCTGGAGTCCCGCTGTCCTGGAGTCCCCAAGTCTCGATTACATCTCTAATCACTTTGGTCAAGTGACATGTACCATAGGTTGACACGTGGTGAGGGTCAGGGGTGACATGTGTCCTCAATAGGGGATGACATGTGTCATGATCTAACAGGCACAATGGGTATGTCAATCATCCAAAAATGGGTGACACGTGGCACACGTAATTTGGTCCCACGTCACATCGAATGACATCATCAAACCATGTCATCATAAACTGATAACTGCTCAGTCCTTCAATCTAACGGTCCATAATATTCCATGTAGATCCATAGACCTAGGGTTTTGATTACTTTGTAGCTACGACTTCAGAGCTTATAGAATCCTCTCAATGCAAATCCACCGAAGAGCTAAGTCTTCGGACTCTCAGATCTAGCACCACACATTCTCTTCCTATCAACGACCAAGATCTATTTCGACGTTTGCGACTTCGACGATTATCATACCTTGAAAAACCTTGGCCAAATTCGTCCTGAGTTTGAAGCCTCTGGACCATGGGATCACTTTCCACATACCCATTCATCCAATGGTCCTCACCACTTCGATGGTTTGACATTCAAGAGTTTTTTGTGTATCTCTTGGCTTTCCTTCCTGACCACGTCGAATTTATCACCATGTGTACCTCGGATCTACGACCTGGGTTTAATCCATCTTGCAGACCTTCATGGAAAATTTGCATGTCTCTAAATCACTGAATACCTGGAATCCCAGATAACTGTGGATCTGTGGACACATGTTCCACCAGTTTCAACAGTCCAGATTAAATTTGGGACTCCAACATTTGGTAGTTTTGGTGCTAGACCATTCTTAATATCTCGAAGTAACACTTCGTCGAAGCGCTTAGCGCTTCCCTTCCTATGTCCAATCTAACTGCTGAAAAATATCTACCTTGGATCCCCATATCGACGACCCTCATCGATTCGTGACTTCTGCCTTTGGCTATTTTTTAGGGTTCTGGGGTCATAAGCCCAAAGTCGCGAAGTCGAAAGAGCTAGTTCCTTTTGGACTAGCATAGGGTTCCTAGGCCCTGGTCACATGGGTCGTTTAAGGAATATCGAACTATAAGATTTACTCTTAGCCAATATTTGGTTAAGGACATGGGCATGAGTCAGTGGTCTCTTAGGCTACTGGGTTGAATAAAGAGCCCTCCAAATTCACAGATCTTTAAGTTCTAAAACAGGGCGGGAAAATCTCATGGAATTAATGAGACTGTGGCACTCTCAAGAAGTCTTCTCCAACTCTGGAACTGTGACGTGACTCCTCGGGGAAAATAGATTGAAGGTTTTCCAAATAGACAAGAGGCTAGGATTATTACCTTACATCCATTCAAACACAATACTTTACAGGAGGATAGTAAATACTCTTATAATCAATTTCATGCAAGGCACAAATTATCATATCTACAGATAATCAAATCATGCATTTCAATTCTAGCATACAGGGCATAAAAACACTTATCTATTATAGTTGGTCACCAACTGACTAACTATGGTTATTCTCGTTTCTACCCAACCATAGGCTCATAGGCATTCATTCTTAGTGCTCTAGCCACCCCCATGCCAAGCCATGATATCACCAAGGAACTCTTGCAGTTTCTTAGGGATTCTTTCTTTGTCTCACCTTTTGCTCACGTTTTGTTCTCTGCAAACTCTCAGAGATCTCTTTCTCTGTCATGGCCTCTGTTATAGTGGGAAAACCCCCGTATGGACTATACTAGGGTTCAACATATAGGAATATCACAACCATATAAAATTCTCCTACCTTTCTAACTACCACGAACATATCTCAGACTCATGCATGAAATACAAAGTAAGAAGGATCATGTAATTGTACCTTTCACTCCCCATCCAGTGTCAATCCTCTTGTGCTTGATAGCTCCGATGAATGCAAGCCTCCTCCCAAGGCTGACTTGCATTCAAAAATAGATAAACAAGGAACTAAAAACATCCATTTCATATATAAATCATGGGTTAGATGTTAGAATAAAACATAAATCAAATGAAAACATTTGACACATCATATTTCAGGATAGGAAAAGTATGTCTTTTATTGATATCACAATGTTTACTTACAACAAGGTCGACGAATGCTCCAAGAACCTGGTTTGGGCTCCTCTTCACCAAGCTCTAACTACACCTCTGTGTATATTTCTCCTCTCACACTTCTTCTAGGGAAATGGAATATGCTTATGATGGAGGAAAAAGGGGAAAATGGGAAATTCTGATGCAAATCTCACAAGATGGATGCAATTTCATGGGGCAAGGAGGGGATGTTAAACGGGTAGAGTTTCAATGTTCTTATTCTTGGATTAGGAATGAAACCCTAACACCTCCTTTATATGACAAAAGGATGGTTATTTGGTTGGGTGATGGGCTATAGGTGGTGAATCAGTTGGGAAACTACCCAATAGCCTGTAATCTCAATGAATTCCTTGCAACTTTTTAATTTTTGCAAGTTTTTCAAATTGCAAGTATACGTGGGTTGTAATGGTGCATCTAGCATACGTACATGGGTTGTAGTGGTGTAGAAAGTGTGTGTACATGGGAAGTTGTGGTGCATGGCACATACATCTTCAAAAATAGTGTTTTTAAGAAGAGCAACTCAGTTATGGCTTGGAAGAAATAGAAAGTAAGAGGGCTTGATGCCAGGTTTGCATGTATGGATCAATTTAGGGTTATAATAGATACCCCCTAATGTGTTAGGTCAGAAGAGCCTCTGATGGCAAAAATACATTGCAAAATGTTCACCAATGTACAAAGCGAGTGAGTCTGCGACCAGAGTTCGATAGGTGCCATCTGCAAAAATAACAATTGTCTCTTCGAGGTGGGCATACCCATGCTTGGGATGAAATAAATCATGGTTTCTAGTCAAATACACTGCAGATACATGTCATATAACTATAAAAAGTGTATCTATGAGCAATACATAGAGGATATATATCTCAAAATCAAATATATACATGTATAGTATCCATCTTCAAGAAGCAAATGACGCTTGATGGTTGGAGATGAGGGATTCAGAGCTCGAGAAACAACTTCAACATCTGCAAAACTCGGGTAGGAGTGTAATGTGAGCATGCGACTTCACTACCCAGACATATTCGATGGCTCGTCGGGAATAGACAAGAGGATCTCAGCGATCAGGCAGAGAAATTCATTGATTTCGAACAAGGACTAGATTGGACTTTCCTGGGTGAAACTTCCCTTGGACAAGAGAACGAAAGATGATCAGACTTAGGTAGCATGACATTGACATAATATCACGATGCAGGAGGCAACACAAACTCTCCATGTGTTTGGAAGGATGACCAAACGGAGGAGGACACAACTCTATGTAGCGAGAACAACTTCCTAAGGTCATATTAAATCCCAAAGATTGACGAACAAATGAAAGGATGTGTTTTGTCCAAGGTCGACTCATTGTGCTGCTAAAAAAGAAAATATATTTCCCATCCTCTTTTTGGGGTATTTTTTACTTTTTTGTCTTTTTCAATATTTTTAAAGAGCTTGAAAAAGAATAAAAGAATGTTACATTACAAAGGAGAAACGAGTGTTACAAGCATACTAGTTCCAAGTGCGAGGAACACACTAATTCTCAAAGCATGGAGACATGTGCAGGAAAAGGATGCTCGGGGAAAATTCCTCCATGGGTCAAGGTGTCAGGTCGCAGAGGCAAAGTGTTGCAAGGCTTGCTTATAAGGTATGATTCAAAGGTTCAGTTGAGAGCAACATGGATCCGACATTAGGCAAAAGACACAGAGATGCAAATGCAATCAGCGGGATACAATGAAACCCCCTTCACTGTATTTTTCATGAGCCTGGAGAAGGTAAGCTCGGTGTTTTTTTCACATTTAGAGAGTCGTAAAAAATGTAAAAGAAGACTCCACTAGGGTACCTTTTTTGAAAATAGTCTAGTCGGTTCGAAAAACGGATAAACTAGCACCAAAAAGACATCTATTCAAAACGATTTTAACGAGTGTGACAAAGATAAGATCACTCGACAGTATTCATAATTTTAAGGAGTATGAAAAGAGATTAACTATGGACTATGTATGTTGTGTTCTTCTGGGCCAATTTAACGAGTGTGAAGGAACAGGGTCACTCGAAAATCTTTTCAATTTTAAGGAGTCTGAAAGGAGCTTAACTATGGATTATGTATAGTATGTTCTTCTGGACCAATTAACGAGTGTGAAGGAACAAGGTCACTCAATGATGTTTTTAATTTTAGGGAGTCTAAAAAGAGATTAACTATGGACTCCATGGGGGTTCCTTTTTCGCAAATTTAGTCCCTCGGGCCCGAAAAATGGTTAAAATTATACCTGAGAATACTCTTCTAGCAAACCAAAATTCCTAGAGTATACCTTTATTTGTAAAATTGACCATCTCAACCGAAAAGGGGTAAACTACCGTCAGAAATACGTGCCTTCAAGTTTTAGTTTGGCGAGTGTAAAGGAAAACAAGATCGCTCGACAATATTTTCATGTTTAGAGAGTCTGAAAAGGTCTTAGATAAGACTCATTTCTTGGGAGTCTCGAGGGTGAGGCCATGGATGATGACACATCAGATGTATGAGGCTCAATCTCATAATCATGATAGGACTAAAAGGACTCCCGAGCCTAAAGTCATTAACGATGGCATGGATGCCAAAATACAACCAGGATTTACCTAGGGCATCCATGTAGAGGTAGGCTCTACCACCTCACCATGACTCTTATAAAAAAGAAATGATGGTTTTGTACTACATTTTGGTGGGATCGATCCTATTGAAAAGTGGAAAAGACAAATATATGCAGAAAGTGGAGGTGGAATCCTAACTTATATGCAAAAAGTTGGAAAAAATTACTTTTACCAAAGGACCTTTAAAAGTGACCCATCTCCCAAAAATTTACCAAACCTAAAATCAAAGTGCGTCGTAACATCCAATAAGAAACTCAAGAACCACACTAAATGATTTTCAAGCCATAAAAAATTAAAAAAGGGTTCAAAAAAGTGGCAAAAATGCCAAAACATTCTATAAATAGAAGTTGATGGCTCAATCTTACCATTGCAAATTGAGAATTAACCAAAAAGTGAAAAAGACCCCTTTTCTAAAAGAGTTGATTCTAGGAGCTTCCGAGGATGAAACAAACTTCTTCTCGGACCAATTAAGTACAAATACATCCCTCTTGCATTTCCATACTTCATTCATATATTTCTTTTAGTTTTGGGGTGAGGCGTGCCCTCCTTAAAAAGGGCATCCCTACATGTACAAGGGTTGTCCAAGGACAACCCGTGTATGCCCACGGCTAGAAAGCAATATGCCCACGTGAATATGTGACTATGTCCAAGACATCCCGCGTACACCCTCAATAACATAGAAAAAATGAAAATGCAAGAGCTACCTCTCCCCTTGAACTTGTCATGTAACAGAATGTATGTCCACTAGAGAGAGAGGGAGCACGAGGATATTGATATCTTAGTCGATGAGGACCCTGTTTCTATGGCCACATTAAAACAATGTGGGTTATAGAATTTCTACCAGTGTCCACTCATGAGGGCACAAACCAGGTTTTTGAATGCCTTGGTGGATTATTGGCACCCTGACGTTGAGGCATTTATGCTTGAGGGGCATTCGTTGAATCCAACAACTGAGGACATATAATTTTTTACTCCCCTCTCGAGGAGAGAGGAGCCAGTCAACTTGCGTTCATTTTCCCCTGGGCCCTACAACATCATCGAGATGATTTCCATGCATTGTGAGGCCGACACTAAGAAAGTAGGCTCTCAGGTGCCCATCCACAAGATTACCAACCTATCACTGAAAGTGATAGTTTTATTTATTGTCTGAATCACTAGATCTGTGGCCTTACATTAGGCCTCCCGGGTGCACATTTATTATGTGATGCAGTGCTTAAATGCACGAGTATATGACTGGAGAACAACCATGCTTGACTCCATGAAGAGGCAACTCATAGAGTGTCGAGGGCAGAGTAACAAAAACTTCGGGTTTGGTACCATTTCGTTCTCTTTATTCTTTGAGAGGGTACCGATCCTTAGTCCACAAGAGACGGTGCGGGGACATGTGGCCTCCTTCCTAGCAGTGTGCATATGGGTGACATTGTTTCCGTGACAGGGGGGAGAAAGGACCATAGAGGCCTTCGATGACACATTTTTCGACTGGTGGGCATGGCAGATTTTGACGATAGAGGACTACCCCTAAGCTGGAATCAAATTTTCCAGGGATCTAGACGTGCTCGTGCCTCTTGGAGAGGAACGAGGAGAGATAGGTATGTTTGTTTTTTAATGTTATTTAATTGTTTAATTTATTTTTATATATATCATTTTTATGTGTACCAAAGTATCTGACAACTATGTATCTGTTATGTACAAATGTGGGACTAGTGCATCCATCAGACTTCTCGAGGACCAAGCGATGTCCTCAACTAGAGGCAATAACCGCTGCAACCACCGGATTAGCAGTAGCAACAGCAGGGGGACCTCCATCCGGAGAGGATGAGAGAGTTTTGAGACGGGTGGAACGGAACCTCACCGCACTCACTCGTGCAGTCCCCATGGATGAGATCGAGGATCTTCTACCATCGATCCAACCTCACATAGTTGGGGTTCCACGGACCTGGGTCCAACTCTTACGGCGTTTGGTGAACGTTGTTGTTCACTATGGTAGGGCCAACATGCCCTGTTCATAGCTAGGATGGACCACTTACGTGCCGAGGGCACTCTTTTGTATATTTTTGAGGGCATAAGCCCTGTGATGTATACTGGATATGTATTTTTGAGGCATTTGCGCCCATCAATGTACTCTGAGACTTTTTTTTTATATATATTTACATCTTTTTATGTCTTATGGATCACATTTTTACAAATGTATGTACATGTGCATGTGTGTGATTATTTTATGTGTGTGCAATATGCCAATCTAATACTTGATTAGCTAGAGTATCTATCATTTGATTTAATCTCCTAGGAACATGGATATACGTAATGTAATCAAAGCATCATTATAAGATACGTACCCTAAGGAATCGTCAGTGTAGAGTAGGATCATAAACGCGGTAAACCCCATTTAACTGGGACACAACCAACTGAGCATCTAAGTAGACCCAAAGGTGATATATACCATGCGACAAAGCATCATGAAGAAACTCTATTACTGTGTTGTACTCGACGACAGTGTTCATGGCATCACTAAGATAGATACCTCTAGAAGAGAGCAACTAGACCTCAGGAGTGAAAATCACCCAAGCTACAAAAGCAAGCCTCCAAGTGTGTCGGCTAGCGTTGTTCGTGAACCCAATGAACACCTCCGATTCACTTGACATCTATCAAAGTGAAAAAAAATGACATAAATAATGACACGTCCATAAAAAATAAAAAATAAAGTAACTATATAAGAACTATACATATGTACAAGAAGTCATCGAGGCGACCAACCTATCAGTAATACTTCTTGAGGTAGAGCCCATTTCTAGGCTCCACCAAATCATTTCCCTCAAAGTCAACTAGACGATAAGCATCCCTCTTTAAAACCTCTTTAACAATGAAAGGTCTAAACCACATGTGTTTGAACTTTCCTTCCCCAGGGGATCCTTATCTTGATCGTAGACTAGAACAAGGTTGGATTTGAAGAAAATCTGAGGATGAACGGACCGATCATAATGACACTTGACTCATTGCTTCTGATCCTCTTTGGCCAAGGCTGGATCACAACGTTGCTCATCGAGCTTCTCAATATATAATAAGCGTTCCTCAAGCGGTGAAGTGTCTGGAAATATTTGTACTTCCAACTTTAGATATGGGATCTGGCACTCTATTGGAAAGACTACCTCCATCCTGTAAATGAGTTGAAAGGGTGAGAAACTAGTGGCAGTCTTTACAGACGTTTGGTAGGCCCATAATGTCGAGTACAACATCAAATGCCAATTTGACTTGGCAGAATTGATCGTTCGCTGCACAATAGTCTTGAGGGACTTATTCACAACTTCCACTTGACCAATCACTTGTGGTTAGTAAGTTGATGAATTCTCTTACCTCAACCCAAGCCTTGATGTTAACTTAGACACCATTTTGTTCTGTAAGTGACTGCCATGGTCAGTGAAAATCTCCTTAGGGATGTCAAACCTTGCTACTATCTGATTGAAAATAAAGCGAGTTGTTGTTTCGTCATCAATATTAAATGTTGACATAGCCTCAACCCACTTTGTGAAGTAGTCTACTGCTACAATGATATAACGATGCCTCCTGGATGAACCTAGGTGGCATGTAGTAAAATCAATTCCCTAGTATGGTTGCCATTTCTTCTATAGTCAAACAATTCCCCTATGGACTACACTAGGGTTCAACATGTAGGCAGATCACAATTTTCTAAAAGTATCCTACCTTTATAACTACCCCAAACATATCCCAGACTCATGCATGAAATACAAAGTAAGAAGGATTAGGTAACTGTACCTTTTACTCTATGTCCGGTGTTGACCCTCTTGTTCTTGATAGCTATGCTGACTGCAAGCCTCCTCTCAAGGCTGACCTGCATTCACAAACAGATAAACAAGGAACTACAAAGATGCATTGCATATATAAAACATGGGTTAGATGCTAGAATAAAACATAAATCAAATGAAAACATTTGTCACATCATATTTCGGGACAAAAAAAGTATTTATTTTATTGATATCACAATGTTTACTTCCAACAAGGTCGGCGACTACTCCACGAACCTGGTCTGGGCTCCTCTTAACCAAGCTCCAACTGCGCCTCAATGTATCTTTCTCCTTTCACACTTCTTCTAGGGAAATGGAATAGGCTTATGATGGAGGAAAAAGGAAAAAATGGGAAATTCTAATGCAAATATCACAAGGTGGCTGCAATTTCTTGGGGCAAGGAAGGATGTGAAATGGGAAGAGTTTCACTGTTCTAATGCTTGTCTTAGGAATGATACCCCAACACCTCCTTTTATATGACAAAAGGATGGTTATTCGGTTGGGTGATGGGCTATAGGCGGTGGATCAGTTGGGAAGCTACCCAATAGCCAGTAATCTCAACGAATTCCTTGCAAATTTTTAATTTTTGCACCTTTTGCAACTATACATGGGTTGTAATGGTGTAGCTAGCATACGTACATGGGCTGTAGTGGTGAAACAAGCGTGTGTATGCAGGAAGTAGTGGTGTAGGGCACGTACATCTTCAAAAATAGTTTTTTTAAGAAGAGAAACTCAGCGATGACTTGGCAAAAATAGAAAGTAAGAGGGCCTGATGTCAGGTATGCATGTATAGAGAAATTTAGGGTTGTAACAACCTTGACGATTTTTATTAGATTCTCCCTCAGCATCAAGCTCGCGGACTTATGTTCATGATCCATTGGAGAGCTCTACACATTATCCTCCCTATCTCCTCTTATCGAGTGTCTGCATGGGTCTATCCCCTTACACACACACCCTTCTCGAGAATATTATTTTGTGCTCTATCATGTTCCTTTTGTCTGAAGGAAACTCGGGTCAGCATGGTCTTCTAGACCCAGTGGTACTTCGAGCTGACATTCTTCAGTTAGAACATGCTTGCATTCATGGGGGTGGTTGATGGTTCAACCAATGGTTATTTCCTTCGTTAATTGATTATTTTCCTTGGGATCTTGAGAGGGTTTGTTATTCCTAATCAAGGGGAAATTTGGGGTCATACACTTAATGAATCTTCTCCATAGTTTTCCTCACTCTTTCCTCTAGTGATGTCATGGAAACTACTTCAAGGATTCACCCCTACAGTCATTTATTGGCAATTCAAACAATTATACATTTACATTTTTCACATGCATTAGCATGGTAATCATAATTACCGATTAATTACAAGCTAGGGGAAACAGGGGTATTACAACCCCTCCCCTTTAAAAAGGGAGCCCCGTCCTCCATGCTCTTTCTTAGTAACACCTGCCATGTCTTTGTCATTCAGCTGGTTCAAAATCTTGATTCTCTCTCTTGAGTAGGTCCTTTTGAGACCCTTGGTCTTTGTCACCTTCCTTCAATAATATTAGAAAAAAAGTATATTAATCACAATTCCATGTGAAAACATTTTATTGTTGTGCAAAATTCAAGAGGAAAATTTCCATAATCTAGCACAATACTTATCTGT
The DNA here is from genome assembly GCA_009831015.1 of Picea engelmannii. Taxonomy (NCBI): domain Eukaryota; kingdom Viridiplantae; phylum Streptophyta; class Pinopsida; order Pinales; family Pinaceae; genus Picea; species Picea engelmannii. The sequence continues at coordinate 39,042 of ML823015.1, forward strand.
TAAGTCTGTGGATTTGGATCCACATGGTTGTCTTTTTATCTGGGATCACTATTTTTCCTGGACATACCCATTGTGTGCGTGATCTCAATTGATAATTTATAAGAATTATCAAAGTCTCCTCTTCCTTCCGGTCACTCACCCTCTAGGTCGAGGATCAGGCATCCCCTTCTTTTTTATACAGTTCCTCGGGCGATAAATCTTGCCTTGCCAAGGATTTCTCCCACAAGAAGAATTTTAGAGACTTCGTTGAGCCTTACAGTAGAGGCATCTATCAGACTTTCTCTATCAAGGCTTTCCTCCAGCTTGTGTTACCTCAACACAACATATTTCATGCAATCATGGGTTACCACGGGGTTCTCATGGCTCAACAGTAGCCATTTTTCATTCTTTTTCAGCTTAACAGCCTTCATCTGTCCTTTCTGGACATATCTTTTCTTCTCACCTATATCACAGGTCTACATAAATTCATGAGACAACATCATAAATTCTAAATTTCAAAATTTTTATTGCAATTCTGTCACCCATAGATTTTCCAATTTCCTCAATTAATTTCAAATCTGTTCAGCACGGAACCAGATCCACCAATTATGGGAATTTCCTTCCTATAGAATTTTGGGTTAGAAGACAATTTTGTTCTTCCTTATGGGCTTACAACAGTACCATATCTGATACCCTTTGCTTCCTGCCATTTCAATATTCCTTAGGCAAACAAATGGTTAGTTCTCATGCACATTATATTTTCACTGTACCTTTATAATGTCGTCACAGACAATTCTTAAATTGTGCATGCTAAGAATCAAATCAATTTTATCTATTTGATGATATAAAGAAAAAAAAGGAAATTCCATTCCTTCCACATGCATTTGTTTAGTATATCAACCTTTCCCGATGAAATTCAACATTAAGTGAATTTAATCAATGTGCCAATGTCCATGGCTACATTCACACATAATGTGCCCTTGCATCAATTTCAGATTATCACTTTTGAGGTTAGGCACTTTCTCCAAGGTGTGTTGGAATTCATCCAACTTATTACCATATGGATTCTCTATCCATATTTATTATTTTAGAAGAACCATATTTTTTGCTCCGAATTGATCACAACCTTAAATCGTTATTCATGAAACTCAAGGTTTCACATGAATTCCTTTAATCATTCCTTGATTGGTCAATGCATTCATGACATATCAGTTCATGAATTCTTCCCAAGATTACAAACAATCTTTACTACCATAGGTTCACACCTCCATCATTCAGGTTCTCCTTCATGAATCATACCTTACTTGGGTATCCACGGCATACAACTGCCTTTCAAAATTTCATGCACAACACTAAGACAATACAATATTTCAAAAGGGGTTCTTACCAAATCCCTTCATCAAAATTTTAACAACAACCTTCTCATAGTCATCCTTTGCTTGAGGTTGTTCACCATTGGCAACTGTCTTTCTCAACAACTCCAATTCCTTTCTACACATGTCATACATCATCATTATATTAATTTCCAGGCAAGGTAAAATTGAATGTATCACTTCAACAAAACATTTTCACATATGTCCTAGCATATCCTTATGCACTTCTTCACGTTATCCTTAATGTTTCCACGAATGAAACACAAAAAAAATTCAATTCTTTCTACAGTCATGTAACCATAATACTTATGATGTCAAACACTTACCTGCATTAGTAAATCCAACTCTTCTACACACAATTGGGATTTCAGTCCAACTAAGTTACTTTCCAAGGCATCATTGGCTTTACTTAATGCGACTCATCCACGCTTAGTCATTTAATCATACTCGGGGGGTTTATTTTCCTTTTACCAGTTGTACTGGTTTCCACAGTTGCTCTTTTAATCCTTCGACTCTATTAAATAGTTCAGGGTTCTTAGGGTGATAAAAGTCTTCTTCCTTTCCTCCCCCTTTACTTATGTAATCTACTTCTTATTGTGATCTTTCTTCTCTTTTCTTGAGAAACCTCGGTTAGGCTCATCCTAACTCATAGGAGACATCAACATGCTTTAATAGAAAATCCTTTTGTCCATAATGAATCATTAACTTGTGCATCCCGTATGTTACCATTCGGTTATTTGAGTGGTCAAGATTCATTATTAGTCTTCTCTTCATTACATGATGTTTTTCAAAATGTAATAGAGGATTCTTATATATATATATAAGCCTGCATCTCACTGCTTAATTCTCAACAGTCAATAAGGATGTGACTTTGTTCTCCTGGTAGAGTCTTCACACAATTCCTCCACAGGGAACTCCTTCAGCATGCAACTTCCTTATTGCATATCCTTCACTATATGTGATAGCCTCAAACTTGATTTGGCTTTATCTAGGTACCAAATATTTCATAAGGAATATAAACATGCATCTTTGTCATGCGTCCAAATTATGTATCCACACATATTCTGGTTTTGTTAACTTACATCCATGATGTGCTTAACCATATGCATAATCATAAGCCTATGTGTAGCTGCCATAGGTATATTTCACAGCCCACCTACATCTCTATTTTGAAATTAGTCAACTCATGATTGTTCACAATCATTCTCATGTGACCCTCAAAGGAAGAATCATTTGCCTCTTATCATGACAACAAATCATCCTTACTCATCCACTCTTTCTTCTATTTATACTAGTCTTTCTTGAGGGAATGGAGCACATTCCCCTTAAGCTATCATTCAAAACATAACTTTCATGACTCTTCAAAATGGATTCAACCATGCATCCATGGTATTCACTTAATATTGGAAACTGCAATTCTTACCTTACATATCACTCATCAAGGCATCCATATTGTGCCTTTAGTATACATTTATCTTTACATCATGCATGTGCATCACTTGCAAATTTAATATATTTCATACCTAATTGGTATTAATATAAATATTCATGTCAAGGAGCCTCACAATGCATTAACCCATGCATTCAAACACATACAAACCTAGCCAAACATTCATCATGAAAGCTCATTGCTTGCACCCTTTCGATGTCATACATGCACATGGACATATCAGACTTCCAGATCCTCCTCCAAGGATATTGTTGTCATCCTTATGACAAGCCTCATAGGGACACTCAACATTGATATTCCCTCTCAATTGAAAGATTGCAGTCATTCACAAGATATCCACCTGGTAGTTTAACAAACATAGTCATAACTATGTTTCCCTTTCTATGCAATAACAACTAGAAAGAAAACACTCTTGCCTCAACTTTCATGAAAAAATTTCCCAGTCATAAATACAGTCTGGACAATTATAACCATGCCCAAGGTGATAAAATAGGCAATCTAGCTTCCAACTGGTCTTGATCAACATACCTTCCGATTAAGAAAATCCTTTTCTAGATTCCCTTCACTATGGTCCAACTATATTTATATGGCTACCATCCACCATTGGATGTCAATCTGATCCATTGGGCTTCTCGAAGTGCACCAACACTTCATTTACCACATTCAGGATCAACGTTTAATAATTTTTTTTACCTTAATTATAATAAATTTTCTAATGCCTAATAAAATTTTGACTATTCCCTTAAAGCCCAAATGAAATTTCGAGTTATGTTACTTACTAAGTATTCTAGTTCAAAAATCCAGAGTATCTTTGGGTCATAATCAGTCTTAACCATTACACCTAGAATTATTCCTTCTATTCAGCACCAGTCAGGGACAAAGGCCACTCTCATCCTCCCACAAGAATTCTAACATATTATTTTCCTAACCACCAAGGGAGATTGTTGTGATTTTTCACTCATTCACTCTATATTTCCACAGCCCTGTTTATCAGCTCGATTAGAAAAACCCTACCCAACAATTCTTGTACCCAGAAAAAAAATTTGTTTCTTAGTTCCCTTTGAAACCCGAGAGTTGCGCATGCTCTCCCTTTTTTGAGAATTGTCCCCAGACTCATTCCTATGATCGTGAGGGATTATATACATATACAAGTTTTAATCCTTCATTAAAGAAGTAATTATTACTACTACAGATCATTTCCATCCATTCACATCGAATTCTTGTTATTAGTGCCCATCATCATAATCCCACTCCTTTAGGATTGACTATCATTTCCCAAAGAAATGATAGGATTCCTTTGCCACAGACTAGCATGATTCAATCTCGTTTGGTAAAATCCCAACTGAATTTTAATATAGATCCTTCTACTCAAGGAACTTATGCATAAAATTTATGTTTGGAAGTAATATTCTCCATGAGCTCATCTTAGCCTTGGTAACCAAATCTTATGATTGTACAACATCACGTACAATTTCACAGTGAAGTCAACTTATTTATTTGGAAATGCTAGCAACACACAATGCATATTTCCAAAACATCTATAAGCATCAATAGGTTTCATTCCTCTCTTTGGTAGAAGTTTGACTAAACCTTTTAGGAATGTGGTAAGATAGGGTGTTACCCCTTAAAGTCCTCCAAAAATATTTTCATATGACTTGTGCATGAGCCCAAGCAGGCCAAGTGTTTTTTCCACTCTCGAATACCAATTTGTAACACACCCGACCCCTAAATTCTCTTTTAAGGGGTGGGGCATCATAATTTCATTTTTCCTTAACCAACTCATCTCGAATCATATATCTGAGATGATTCATTCTTTTCTACTCAACCATAGCTTTCTAACGAATCCCACCATTCTCTAAACTGACACTTGGTTTATATCTTATGGCTTCCCTAATTTCTTCGGGAATTCATTAGTTGAGGGCCACATGACGCCCCGGTGGCTTCATCCTGTTCGTACCATCTCAAGGTTCCTACCTCCCATAGGGAAGTTCCATCCATCATCCAATCCAATGAATAACATAACCCTCGTCTAACACTTAGGCTAGCAGGTAAATTGACGTTCGACGCTTCGACACTTCAGCGTTGAACGTCTCTTTACTGTTTACACACGAGACTTCCCGGAGTCCCAAAATCTTGCCATGTAGCTCGGGCCTTAGGCCCATTTCAACTTACCATTGACACCACGCTCCAAACCTCCAAACTCCCGAAATGTCCCCACCTACACGTGGTAACGCGGTATACGTAGGGACAGGTACAGGTGGGTCTGACCCTTCAACGGACCTAGTTCCAATGCTCTAGCCTCTCAATATTTCTGAAGCCCCATAATATTTCCACGTAGCTTCGACATTCAGATCTTTTGGTCTCTCTGCGATTCTACACCCCAAATCCTCTAGAGTCTAGGAGTCCTGGACTCCCGGAGTCTCAGTTACATCACCAATCACTTTGGCCAAGCAGCACGTACTAGCAGCTAACACGTGGTAAGGGTCAGAGGCGACACGTGTCCTTAATTATGTGTCATTCTCTAACATTCACAATGGGTATGTGAATCATACAAAACTGAGTGACATGTGGCACGTGTAATGTGGGTCCATGTCACATCAAATGACATCATCAAGCCATGTCATCATAGACTGATAATTGCTTAGTCCTTCAATATAACGGTCCATAAGATTCCATGTAGATCCATAGACCTAGGGTTCTCATTACTTCGCAGCTCTGGCTTCAGATCTTACCAAATCCTCTTGACACAAATCCACCGAAGAGAGAAGCCTCCAGACTCTTGGATCTGGTGCCACGCATCCTCTTCTTATCAACGACTGATATCTTTTTCAGCATTCGTGACTTCGGTGATTCTCATACCTTCAAAACCCTTGACCAAATTCCTCCGGAATTCGAAGTCTCCGGACCACGAGATGGCTTTCCACTTACTCGTTCATCCAATGGTCCTTGTCACTTCAATGGTTCGACATTCGATATTTTGGCATGTATCTCCCAACTTTCCTTCTGGACCACACCGGATCTATCACCATGTGTACTTAGCATGTATAGGCAGGGTTTACTCTGTCTTGCACACCTTCGTGGAAAACTCTCACGTCTCTAAATCGCCGAATATATGGACTCCCGGATAACCTTGGATCTGTGGACATGTGTTCCACCAGTTTCAACGGTCCATGTTAACTCTGTGACTCCAAAATTTGGGAGTTTCAGCGCTAGACCATTCCTAATATCTCGATGTAACACTTCGTTGAAGCGCTTAGCGCTTCCCTTCCTACATCTGATCTAACGAATGAGAAATATATACCTTGGATCCCGACATCGACGACCCTCGTCGATTCACGACTTCGGCCTTCGACTATTTTTTAGGGTCATAGGGTCACAAGTCTTGAAGTCCCAAAGCCGAAGGAATTAGCTCCTTTCGGACTAGCGCAGGGTTCCTAGGCCCTTGTCACATGTGTCCTTTAAGGAATCTTATACTGTAAGTGTTAGTCTTAGATGTTATTTGGTTAAGGTCATGGGCATGAGCCTATGGTCTCTTAGGCTACTGGGTTGAAGGAAACACCCTCCAAATTCGCATAACTTTAAGTTCTAAAATGGGGGAGGGACATCTCATGGAATTAACGATACTGTGGCAGTCTCAAGAATTCTGCTCCAACTCTGGGATTGTGAGGCGGATCCTAGAGGAAAACACCTCGAAGTTTTTCTGACCGGACCAAAGGCTAGGGTTATTGCCTTACAACCGTTCAAACACAATATTTTACAGGAGGATAGTAAATACTCTTATAATCAATTTCACACAACGCAAAAATTATCATATCTACAGATAATCAAATCATGCATTTCAATTCAAGCATACAGGGCATAAAAACACTTATTTATTACAGTTGGTCACCAACCGAATGAATGTGGGTGTTTGCCTTTCCACCCAACCATAGGCTCAAAGTCATTCATTCTTATCACTTTGGCCACCCCCGTGCCAAGTCATGATATCATAGGGGAACTCTCGCAGTTTCTCAGGGATTCTTTCTCTGTCTCAGCTTCTTCTCAAGTTTTGTTCTATGCAAACTCTCATAGATCTCTTTCTCTGTCATGGCCTCGACAATGTTTATCAAATTCTCCCTCAACATCAATCCCGTGACCTTCTGTTCATCATCTGTTGGAGAGATCCACGTGTTCTCCTCCCTGTCTCCTCTTCTCGACTGTCTGCATGGGTTTATCGCCTTACACGCACACCCTTCTTGGGAAGTTTCTTCCTTGTTCTATCATGTTCCTTCGGTCAGAAGGAAACTCGAGTCATCCTCGTCTACCAAACCTAGTGGTACTTCAGTCTGACATTCTTCAGTCAGACCATGCTTCCATTCATGGGGGTCGTTGATGGTTCAACCACCGGTCCTTTCCTTCATTACCTGATTATTTTCCTTGGGATCCGGAGAGGGTTTTTTATTCCCAATCAAAGGGAAATTTGGGGTCATACACATAATGAACCTTCTCCATAGTTTTCCTCACTCTTTCCTCTAGTGATGCCATGGCTAGTACTTCAAGGCTTCACCCCCACACCCAGTTATTGACAATTCAAACAATAATACATTTACATTGTTCACATGCCTTAACATGGTAATCATAATTACCAATTAATTACAAGCTGATGAAACAAGGGTATTACACTATCCCTTGCTATATATTCATAATTACAATTTAACTTCTTCAATAAGATTTTTTTTATTTATTTATAAATTTAATAAAATATATATATTATCTTATTCATTTTATATGATTTATATTAATTAACTCACTTTAATTCATTTCCTTTTTAACTCATTCCGCTTTTTAATAATTTTAACTATCTATTTTCATATATTCATCATGACAATTTAACCTCTTAAATAAATTTAAGAAGATTGACATTTTAATTCATAAAGATAATAAATTATCTTTTTAATTTAGCAAAATATATAATATCTAATTTATATTAATTACTTCAATTTAAGTCATCTTCTTTTTAATTTATTTTTTTTCTTTTAATAATTTTGATAGAGTTTTAGTGGGCTTAATCACTAAGAAAATTTGTTTTCTCCTACTAAGTTATAAAAAGGGGATAGGATATGTATACTTCTTTAGACTTTATTAGTCATGGAGGGATCCCTTATCCCAAAAAAAAAGATTATCATTATTATTAAAAATAATTTTGACTATAAGTTTTTCATTTCTTATTAAAAACTTATTATTTATAGTACACTTCTTTTTATTTGTTTGATTTATTATTGTTTTAATAAATCTCCTCGATCTCAATAATACTTTAATAATATTTTAAATTGTTTTATATTTTATCATTATTTTTCAATCTCAATAATATTTTAAATTATTTTATATTTTATCATTGTTTTTTAATAAATAATGTATTATATTCTTTTAAATAGATAGTGATATTTGCATTCATATTAAAATAATTCTAAATTTTATCATAGTCAGTTTCTAAACTTTATCATAGTTAGTTAATTTGTAAGAAATTTTAAAATAAATATAGAAAGATGTTAAATTTGACTTTACTCGCATTAAAGTAATAAACATTTTACAAAGTTATATGTTGTTCTGAAAAATAATAATTGAAAGTTATATTTAATATTAAATAGTTTTTTCAAGTTTAGGTTTGTAAGTGATTAAAATAGATAAGGGTAAGTAGTATATGTGTATTAGTTATGGATAAATTAAAATAAAATATTGGGTGAGTAGCATATGTGTATTAGCCATTGATGGTGAGTGCTTATAAGGATGGTCCAAAGATCTTGTATCCATCATTTTACATTTTTTTATTCGTCAATCGTTTAAACATCTTTCATTCACCAACTTTATCTTCTTAGATTTTATTAGTCAAAATGACTAGGTATAAAAGGTCCCTTATCCCACAAACAAGGGGGTCTCATACATTATTTAATGACCGTAACCTTAAAAAATAGATTATTATTATTTTTATTAATTTTCACTATACATTTTCATTTCTTATTAAAAACTTATTATTTATAGTACATTTATTTTTATTTGTTTGATTTATTATTATTTTAATAAATCTCAATTTCAATAATATTTTAAATTGATTTATATTTTATCATTTATTTAAAAATAATGATTTATATTTTATCATTTATTTAAAAATAATGATTTATATTTTATCATTATTTTTTAATAAATGATATATTTTATCTTTTTAAATATGTAATAATATTTGCATTCATATTAAAATATTTTTAAATTTTATAATAGTTAGTTAAGTTGTAAAAAATTTTAAAAAATATAGAAAGAGGTTAAATTTAACTTTACTCGCATTAAAGTAATAAACATTTTACAAAGTTATATGTTGCTTTTAAAAATAATAATTAAAAATAATATTTAATATTAAATATTATTTTCAAGTTTAAGTTTGCAAATGATTAAAAAAATAAAATAAAATAAACTAGTGTGTAAGTATCATATGTGTATTAGTCATGAATGGTGAGTGCCTAAGGATGGTCCAAAGATCTCTCATCCATCTTTGTACATCTCTCCATTCTTCAATCTTCCAAACATCTTTCATCCACCAACTTTACATTTGCTATTTGCTATTTTATCTTTTTTTAATAAATAATTTATTAATTTTTTTAATAATTAATGACATTTCTAATCATATCAAAATATTTTAAAACTTCAACTTGTTAATTGGTAAGAAATTTTAAAACAAATATAAAATATATATTAATCTAATGTAAATTTGATTTTCATAAAGTAATTAATATTTTATTTGGATGGGGTGTTTGTAGGCAATGGGGATCGACACACGGCATGAGGTGGGACGATCCATGCTCGAGAGGATCGAGGATAGTGGCTTTGTATTTCACCCACGCCATAAGGTTATGCGAGGTAATGGCAATAGTCTATGGTCGATTGCCAGTTCGAAAGCTGGCACGATTTGAGAGTCTTACACACGACTTCTCATCGTGTTGATATTCATGGCCACGCGATGCAATGAAGATTTGGTGTGTTTGGAGTTAATGCGTATTATAGTTTAAGGATGGATAAATTGTGAGGAGAAATTTGTGGTTTATTTCATGCCTTGGCTCTACTTTTAGAGCTGGTTTGATTTGGTTTTCATCATGATTGTGTCTATACTCTTGACTTTTTCTTAGGTCATGGGCCTCCGTGAAGGGAAACCTAGCCCTTTTCTCATTGGTTCGTGGTGCACTGTTAAGGTAGTTGTAGTAGTTAATGAATTTTACCATGACTTTGTTTGTGGTGAGATGATGATGACCAAGAGACCATGCTTACACCGGGAGCCTAGGTTAAGGTGGTCACCGAATTCAAAGAAAATGAGGAAGTTGATAGCTAGGATGGACCACAACAGGCCCTGTTCATAGCTAGGATGGACCACTTACATGCCAAGGGCACTCTTTTGTATATTTTTGAGAGAATAATCCCTATGATATATATCAGATATGTATTTTTGAGGCATTCACGCCCATCGATGTACTCTAAGACTTTTTTTATATATATGTTTACATATTTTTATGTCTTATGGATAACATTTTTACAAATGTATGTACATGTGCATGTGTGTGATTCGTTTATGTGTGTGCAATATGCCAATCTAATACTTGATTAGCTAGAGTATCTGTCATTTGATTTAATTTCCTAGGAACATGGATATACGTAATGTAATCAAAGCATCATTATAAGAGACATACCCTAAGGAATCGTCAGTGTAGAGTAGGATCACAAACGCGGTAAACCCCATTTAACTGGGACACAACCAACTGAGCATCTAAGTAGACCCGAAGGTGATATATACCATGCGACAAAGCATCATGAAGAAACTTTATTACTGCGTTGTACTCAACGACATTATTTGTGGCGTGACCAAGACATATACCTCCAGAAGAGAGCAACTGGACCTGAGGCATGAAAATCACCCAAGCTGCAGAAGCAAGCCTCCAATTGTGTCGGCTAGCACCATCCGTGAACCCAATGAACACCTTCAATTCACTTGACATCTATCAAAGTGAAAAAGACGACATAAATAACGACACGTCCATAAAAAAAGAGACAAAAAGTAACTATATAAGAACTATACATATGTACAAGAAGTCATCGAGGCGACCAACCTATGAGTAATACTTCTTGAGGTAGAACCTATTTCTAGGCTCTGCCAAAGCATTTCCCTCAAATTCAACTAGACGATAAGCATCCTTCTTTAAGACCTCTTTAACAATGAAAGGTCTGAACCACATGGGTTTGAACTTTCCTTCCCCCAGGGGATCCTTATCTTGATCGTAGACTAGAACAAGGTCACATTTGGAGAAAATCCGAGGACGAACAGACCGATCATAATGACACTTGACTCGTTGCTTGTGATCCTCTTTGGCCAAGGCTACATCACGGCATTGGTCATCGAGCTTCTCAAGATATAATAAGCATTCCTCAAGCGGTGAAGTGTTTGGAAATAATTGTACTTCCAAATTTAGAGATGGGATCTCACACTCTATTGGAAAGACTACTTCTAGCCTATAAATGAGTTGAAAGGGTGAGAAAATGGTGGCAGTATTTACAGACGTTCGGTAGGCCCATAATGTCGAGTACAATATCAAATGCCAATTTGACTTGGCAGAATTGATCGTTCGCTACACAATAGCCTTGAGGGACTTATTCACAGCTTCCACCTGACCAATCACTTGTGGGTAGTAAGGTGATGAATTATTTTACATCAACCCAAGACTTGATGTTAACTGAGACATCATTTTGATCTAAAAGTGACCGCCATGGTCATTGACAATCTCCTTTGGGATGTCGAACCTTGCTACTATATGATTGAAAATAAAGAGAGTTGTTGTCTCGCCATCATTATTAAATGTTGACATAGCCTCAACCCACTTTGTGAAGTAGTCTACTACTACGATGATATAACGATGCCTCCTGGCTGAAGCCGAGTGGCATGTAGTAAAATCAATTCCCCGGTATGGTCACAAACTCTTCTATAGTCAGAAAAACCCCCTATAGACTACACTAGGGTTCAACATGTAGGCAGATCACAATCGTCTAAAAGTATCCTACCTTTCTAACTACCCCAAGCATATCCCAGACTCATGCATGAAATACAAAGTAAGAAGGATCAGGTAACTGTACCTTTTACTCTGTGTCTAGTGTCGATCCTCTTACGCTTGATAGCTTTGCTGACTGCAAGCCTCCTCTCAAGGATGACCTGCATTCAAAATAGATAAACAAGGAACTACAAACATACATTTCATATATAAATCATGGGTTAGATGTTATAATAAAACATAAATCAAACGAAAACATTTGACACATCATATTTCGGGACATAAAAGGTATTTATTTTATTGATATCACAATGTTTACATACAACAAGGTCAACGACTGCTCCACAAACCTGGTCTAGGCTCCTCTTAACCAAGCTCCAACTGCGCCTCCATGTATCTTTCTCCTCTCACACTTCTTCTCTCACACTTCTTCTAGGGAAATGGAATAGGCTTATGATGGAGGGAAAAGGAAAAAATGGGAAATTCTGATGCAAATATCACAAGGTGGTTGCAATTTCTTGGGTCAAGGAGGGGATGTGAAATGGGAAGAGTTTCACTTTTCTTATTCTTGGCCTAGGAATGAGACCCCAACACCTCCTTTTATATGACAAAAGGATGGTTATTCGGTTGGGTGATGGGATATAGGCAGTGGATCAGTTGGGAAGCTACCCAATAGCCCGTAATCTCAATTAATTCCTTGCAAATTTTTAATTTTTGCAACTTTTGCAAGTATACCCGAGCTGTAATGGTGTAGCTAGCATACGTATGCGGGATATAGTGGTGCAGCAAGCTTGTGTATGCAGGAATCATTGGTGTAGGGTGCGTACATCTTCAAAAATAGTTTTTTTAAGAAGAGAAACTCAGTGATGGCTTGGTAAAAATAGCAAGTAAGAGGGCTTGATGCCAGGTATGAATGTATAGAGAAATTTAGGGTTATAATAGCCTCGACAAGTTTTATCAGATGCTCCCTCAAAATCAAGATCGCGGACTTATGTTCATCATCCGTTGGAGAGCTCCACACGTTATCCTCATTGTCTCCTCTTATCGAGTGTCTACATGGGTCTATCCCCTTACACGCACACCCTTCTCGAGAATGTTATTCCATGTTCTATCATGTTCTTTTTGTCAGAAGGAAACTCGGGTCAGCATGGTCTTCCAGACCCAGTTGTACTTCGGGCTAACATTCTTTAGTCAGACCATGCTTGCATTCATGGGGGTGGTTGATGGTTCAACCAATGGTCCTTTCCTTCATTAATTGATTCCTATCCTTGGGATCTGGAGAGGGTTTGTTATTCCCTATCAAGGGGAAATTTGGGGTCATACACTTAATGAATCTTCTACATAGTTTTCCTCACTCTTTCTTCTAGTGATGTCATGGAAACTACTTCAAGGCTTCACCCCTACAATCATTTATTGGCAATTCAAACAATTATACATTTACATTTTTCACATGCATTAGCATGGTAATCATAATTACCTATTAATTACAAGCTAGGGGAAACAGGGGTGTTACAATCCCCTCCCCTTAAAAAAGGGAACATCATCCTCCATGTTCTTTCTCAGTAACACCTGTCATGTCTTTGTCATTCAGTTGGTTCAAAATCTTGATTCTCTCTCTTGATTAGGTCCTTTCAAGACCCTTGGTCTTCGTCACCTTCCTTCAATAATCTTAGGAAAAAAGTATATTAATCATAATTTCATGCGAAAACATTTTATTGTTGTGAAAAATTCAAGAGGAAAATTTTCATAATCTAGCACAATACTTATCTGTTAAGTCTGTGGATTTGGATCCACATGTTTGTCTTGTTATCTGGGCTCACTTTTTTTCCTGTACATACCCATTGTGTGCATGATCCTAATCGATAATTTATAAGAATTATCAAAGTATCCTCTTCCTTGCGGTCACTCACCCTCCAGGCCTAGGATCAGGCATCCCCTTCTCTACTATACAGTTCCTTAGGCGATCCATCTTGCCTTGCCAAGGATTTCTCACACAAGAAGAATTTTAGAGACTTCATTGAGCCTTACAATAGAGGCATCCCTCAAACTTTCTCCATCGAGGCTTCCCTCTGACTTGTGTTACCTCAACACAACATATTCCAGGCGATCATGGCTTACCATGGGGTTCTCATGGCTTAGCAGTAGCCATTTTTCATTCTTTTTCAGCTTGACAGCCTTCATCTGTCCTTTCTGGACATATCTTTTCTTCCCGCATGTATCACAGGTATATATAAATTCATGAGACATCATCATATATTCTAAATTTGATAATTTTTATTGCAATTCTGTCACCCATAGAGTTTCCAATTTCCTCATTTATTTTCATATATGTTCTGCACTAAACCAAATCCACCAATTATGGGAATTTCCTTACTATATCAGTTTGGGTCAGCAGACAATTTTGTTCTTCCTTATGGGCTTACAACACTACCATATCTGAGACCCTTTGCTTCCTGCAATTTCAACATTCCTCAGCCAAACAAATGGTTAGTTCTCATGCACATTATATCTTCACTACACCTTTATAATGTCATCACAAACAATTCTTAAATTGTGCATGCTAAGAATCAAATCAATTTTATCTATTTGATGATATAAAGAAAAAAAAGGAAATTCCATTCCTTACACATGCATCAATTCAGTATATCAACCTTTCCCGATTCAATTCAACATTAAGTGAATTTAATCAATGTGCCAATGTCCATGGCTACATTCACACATAATGCGCCCTTGCATCGATTTTAGATTATCACTTTTCAGGTTAGGCACTTTCGCCAAGGTGTGTTGGAATTCATCCAACTTATTACCATATGTATTCTCTGTTCATATTTATTATTTTAGCAGAACCATATTTTCTGCTCCAAATCGATCACAACCTTAAATCGCCATTCATAAAACTCAAGGTTTCACATGAATTTCTTTAATCATTCCTTGATTGGTCAATGCATTCATGACATATCAGTTCATGAATTCTTCCCAAGATTACAAATAATCTTTACTACCAGAGGTTCACACCTCCATCATTCAGGTTGTCCCTCCTAAATCATACCTTACATGGGTATCCAAGGCATACAACTGCCTTTCAAAAGTTCATGCATAACACTAAGACAATAAAATATTTCAGAAGGGGTTCTTATCAAATCCCTTAATCAATATTTTAACAACAACCTTCTCATAGTCATCCTTTGCTTGAGGTTGTTCACCATTGGCAACTGTCTTTCTCAACAGCTCCAATTCCTTTCTACACATGTCATACATCATGATTATATTAATTTTCAGGCAAGGTAAAAATGAATGTATCACTTCAACAAAACATTTTCACATATGTCCTAGCATATCCTTATGCACTTCTTCATGTTATCCTTAATGTTTCCACGAATGGAACACAAACAAATTTCAATTCTTTCTACAGTCATGTAACCATAATACTTATGATGTCAAACACTTACCTACATTAGTAAATCCATCTCTCGTACTAGAGAAATACAACAACATCCATGAAGAAGTCAAAGAACTCTTCCTTAGTCCAACTCTTCTACACACCCTTGGGATTTTAGTCCAACTGAGTTACTTTCCAAGGCATCATTGGCTTTACTTAACGTGGCTCATCCACACTTATTCATTCAATCATACTTGGGGGGTTTATTTTCCTTTTACTAGCTGTACTAGTTTCCACAGATGCTCTTTTAATCATACGACTCTGTTAAACAGTTCAGGGTTCTTAGGGTGAGAAAATTGTTCCTCCTTTTCTCCCCCTTTACTTATGCAATCAACTTCTTATTGTGATCTTTATGCTCTTTTATTGAGCAACCTCGGTTAGGCTCATCCTAAGTCTTAGGAGACATCAAGATGATTTAATAGCAAATCCTTTTGTCCATAATGTATAATGAACCTGTGCATCTTGTATGCCATTCGATTATTAGAATGGTAAAGATTCATTATTAGTATTCTATTCATTCCATGATGTTTTTCAAAATGTAATAGAGGATTCTTATATATATATATATACAAGCCTGTATCTCGCTTCTTAATTCTCAGCAGTCAATAAGGCTGTGACTTTGTTCTCCTGACACAGTCTTCACACAGTTCCTCCACAGGGAACTCCTTCAACATGCAACTTCCTTATTTCATATCCTTCACTATATGTGATAGCCTCAAACTTGATTTGGCTTTATCTAGGTACCAAATATTTCATAAGGAATATAAACATGCATCTTTGTCATGCGTCCAAATTATGTATCCACACATATTCTGGTTTTGTTAGCTTACATCCATGATGTGCTTAACCATATGCATAATCATAAGCCTGTGTGTAGCTTCCATAGGTATATTTCACAGCCCACCTACATCTCTATTTTGAAATCAGTCAACTCATGATTGTTCACAATCATTCTCATGTGACCCTCAAAGGAAGAATCATTTGCCTCTTATCATGACAACAAATCATCCTTGCTCGTCCAGTCTTTCTTCTATTTATACTAGTCTTTCTTGAGGGAATGGATCACATTCCCCTTAAGCTATCATTCAAAAGATAACTGTCATGACTCTTCAAAATGGAGTCAACCATGCATCCATGGTATTCACTTAATATTGGCAACTACAATTCTTACCTTATATATCACTCATCAAGGTAGCCATATTGTGCCTTTAGTATACATTTATCTTTACATCATGCATGTGCATCACTTGCACATTTAATATATTTCATACCTAATTGGTATTAATATCAATCTTCATGTCAAGAAGCCTCACAATGCATTAACCCATGCATTCAAACACATACAAACCTAGCCAAACATTCATCATGCAAGCTCATTTATTACACCCTTTCCATGTCATACATGCACATGGACATATCAAACTTCTAGATCCTCCTCCAAGGATATTTCTACCATCCTTATGACAAGCCTCATAGGGACACTCAACATTGATATTCCCTCTCAATTGAGAGCTTGCAGTCATTCACAAGATATCCACCTGGCAGTTTAACAAACATAGTCTTAACTATGTTTCCCTTTCTATGCGATAACAACTAGAAAGAAAACACTCTTGCCTCAACTTTCATGAAAAAAATTCCCACTGATAAATACAGTCTAGACAATTATAACCATGCCCGAGGTGATAAAACAGACAATCTAGCTTCCAACTGGTCTTGATTAACATACCTTCTGATTAAGGAAATCCTTTTCTAGATTCCTTCAACTATGGTCCAACTATATTTATATGGCTACCATCCACCACTGGATGTCAATCTGACCCATTGGGCTTCTCGAAGTGCCCCAACACTTCATTTACCACATTCAGGATCAACATTTAATAAACCATTTTACCTTAATTATAATAAATTTTCTAATGCCTAATAAATTTTTGACTATTCCCTTAAAGTCCAAATGAAATTTTGAGTTATGTTACTTACTAAGTATTCTATTTCAGAAATCTAGAGTATCTTTGGGTCATAATTAGTCTTAACCATTACACCTAGAATTATTCCTTATGTTCAGCAACAGTCAGGGACAAAGGCCACTCTCATCCTCCCATAAGAATTCTAATAGATTAGTTTCCTATCCACCAAGCAAGGGAGGTTGTTGTGATTTCTCACTCATTCACTCTATATTTCTACAACTTTGTTTATCAGATTGATTAGAAAAACTCTGCCCAATAATTCTTGTACCCAGAAACAAAATTTATTTCTCAGTTCCCTTCGAAACCTGAGAGCTGCGCATGCTCTCCCTTTTTCGATAATTTTCACTAGACTCATTCCTATGATCGTGAGGGATTATATACATATACAAGATTTAATCCTTCATTAAATAAGTAATTATTACTGCTACGGATCCTTTCCATCCATTCACATCCAATTCTCGTTATTAGTGCCCATCAGCATAATCCCACTCCTGTAGGATCGACTATCATTTCCCAAAGAAATGATAGGATTCCTTTGCCACAGACTAACATGATTCAATCTCGTTCGGTAAAATCCCAACTGTATTTTAATACACATCCTTCTACTCAAGGAACTTATGCATAAAATTTATGTTTAGCAGTAATATTCTCCATGAGCTCATCTTAGCCTTGGTAACCAAATCTTATGACTGTACAACAACACATACAATTTCACAGTGAAATCAACTTATTTATTTGGAAACACTAGCAACACACAATGCATATTTCCAAAACATCTATAAGCATCAGAAGGTTTCATTCCTCTCTTTGGTAGAGGTTTGACTAAACCTTTTAGGAATGCGGTAAGATAGGGTGTTACCCCTTAAAGTCCTCCAAAAATATTTTCATATGACTCGTACATGAGCCCAAGCAGGCCAAGTATTTTTTCTGCACTCTAATACCAATTTGTAACACACCCGACCCCTAAATTCTCTTTTAAGGGGTGGGGCATCATAATTTCATTTTTCCTTAACCAACTCATCTCGAATCATCTCTCCGAGATGATTCATTATTTTCTACTTACTCGTATCTTTCTAACGACTCCCACCATGCTCTAAATCGAACCTTGGTTTATATCTTATGTCTTCCCTAATTTATTTGGGAATTCATTAGTTGAGGGCCACGTGATGCCCCCTGTGGCTTCATCCTGTTCGTACCATCTCAAGGTTCCTACCTCCCGTAGGGAAGTTCCATCCATCACCCAATCCAATGAATAACATAACCCTCGTCTAACACTCAGGCTAGTAAGGAAATTGATGTTCAACACTTCGACACTTCAGCGTTGAACGTCTCTTTACTGTCTATGCACGAGACTTCCTGGAGTCCCAAAATGTTTCCACGTAGATCGAGCCTTAGGCCCATTTCAACTTACCATTGAAACCACACTCCAAACCTCCAGACTCATGAAGGGTCCCCACCTACACATGGTAACGCGGTATACGCAGGGTGTTAGCGACAGAAGTCACTACTGGATTGCTTGCAAGAGCAGAGCCTGACACCCATCAGTTTAATGTCACGATTTGTTTAAAAGGGGTGATCAAATGGAAGCACACTCGGAACAATCTCATCTCAACTCTGAAACTAGGCTAGGTATGCATGACGAGTGAGGTCTTGATAAACTTCAAATAGTGAGTTGTATTAAGGGTGAGTAGGGGAAGACTTGCATGAGAAAAGTGTGACGGTCTATCATAAACATCAAGTTTGTAACAGACTGAAGGAGAAAGCATTCGAACGCAGATCCTCTTACATTCAAACATGAAAGACCAGAGAATGCAATAATGTCACAACAAATCCTTTATCATAACATCACTGTAACAATCCACGCGAATCATTAGATCATGAACTCTCTGATATAAGACGAAAACAGAGATGGAAAAGGGAAACTGTTTGTCATAAAACAAGAAATCTCAAACATAGAGGCACCACCTAGAGAACTAGAATGGTTGCTGAAACTTTACAGTCGGGAGCTGAGCTCTACCATCGATTCATACAAAAATGGAGAAAATGCCTTCATATACTCAGAACTACAACAACAACGAAATCAAGACACTGCGTTGAAGGCTTTGCTTCTGCATGGATTTTTGACAGTCAACCTCTGAAAGGTCGTGCAACTTATGTCAGACGCAATCTGACTCTTTGACAGTTCCAATGGCGAATTGACGTGCCTTTAAGTCATGGTCGTGCTTTCCCATTAGGGTGGAGGCGATGTCTAACCACCACCAACCGTTTTAATAACTGCTTCATCGGGATTGAGGATGGACCGACCAAATCGGCACCTTCGGGACGTGGAGGGACCCCCACGCTGCCACCTGGAATAACTGACTGGCTCAAAGAATATGCGTGGAGGCCAGCGTGGAAGGTGGGGCACGGGAATGGAGTGATGGGGCCAAAACAGCGGGAAGTGGAGTAAGAAGCGATGAGGGTGCAAGAGAGGTTGTACGGGAGACACATGACAAAAGATGATAAGCAGAAGAGGCAGGAGAGCAGGTGTGATGGACACATTTTAGTGGGAGGCTAACGTGGAGGGAAGGAGACACGTGGCAGGTGGTGTGTGGATGATGAGAATGAAGGAAGACCACGCGGACCATAGAGGGGAGGTGGATGGATGGCACATGGCAGCAGGAGAAAGGTGGCTCTAGAAGGTGACATGACGGGAGAAGGGCCCACGCAGGCTTAACACAGGGCAACTGAGAATGATGGGAGCGTGCGAGCGCCGTTGATCTGGGCGCTAAGATCTCAGCCGTCGAAAAGATGCGCGCCCGATTCCAGACCCCCCCCNCCGGAATTTCCTTCATCGTCGTTGATCCGGGCGCGCTGATCTGGACCGTTGAAGAGATGCCCCCCCGATTTCGGACCCGCCCCCTCTGCTTAAAGGTAGAAAGGCAGGGGGGGTCCAGAATTGCCTTCATCGCCGTTGATCCGGGCACGCTGATCTGGACCACTCGGACTTGTTTGCCTCTTACCACAGGCGCATTTGCATTCAAAACTTAGGACAAGTGGGTTTTAACCCATTCTTTCACATTCTAACCCTCTTACCAGAAATATCATTAACATTTGGCTCCATGGGGGATAGAGTCATCCCTGTGATGCTCTAAGAACTCTTTTGCAGATTCAGTTCCTTTTGTTGGGCTATGGAGTCAAGCTCAAAACATCCCACTTCTGAAAATATAGGCCGAAAATAAAAAACAAACAAACTAAGCATTCATGCTCTCAGGAGCTTATTTATGTACAGTCCTAAACTTAACAAAACACTTTACATGGGGATAGGTGAAAGAAGACTTCCACCACAACGAATCAAGTAACTTCCTGAAGGGAAGCTCTTTCCTTCTATCAATGATCATGAGCAGATGGTGTAACCATGACAGCAGAACGGTTACACTCTTCAACTTCTCCTTACAGGCTGAAGTTGATATGAAACAGGGTGGCTCCAAGGCATAAGAGACATGCCACTCCATGTATTCGTCGACAAGGTCATAGAGTGAGCGGTGAATTTCAGAAAATTGGCGATAGGAAGCCTCCTCTGCTACACAGGTGTTCACCTGTGGCTGAATAACTCTGATAAGCACAGGTTGGTGGTGGACAGTTGACGTAGGCTTGCTGTTCTCGGGCGGTGGCTGCTTTCTAACTAGCTCTGGACAGGAAATACTCTGCTCCCCTGGTTCGGACTCCCCCAGGTCCGATTCGTATTCATCATAAATAGGGACCATGGGATGGATCTGTTTGCAGACTGGATCTGAACAAAGGGCAGACTCCTCCTCTAGTTCTCTTCCCTCTTCTTGGCTCTCCTCAAAGTCGGATTCGTATTCATCGTAAATAGGACCCCCAGGTAAATTATTCCCTTCCTCATACTACTCAGCGTCTTCTGAAATACCGAGGTGGATGATATCCTCGTGATAATTTTCTTTAGCGAGTAGAGGATAAGGTTCTGCGACCTGCTCTTGGAAACCCAGCATATCGAGCTCAGACTCTGATCCGTAACTGTCATAAGTAGTCTGGCTGCTCTGACAAGAAAAGGGTGATGTCGAGCTCTGTTGCTCCTCTTCCAGATAATCATCGAAGTCGGGGGGGAACAAAGCTTCTCCAACTTGCAGAAATGGAACTATCCCCCGCTCCTCCGTTTCGACCCCGAATGTAAACACATCGTGGGAAATATCGTGAAGGAAAAGAGAGCAATCCTCTTCCACAACTACCTCTTCATTGTTTTGATCTGAGGCAGCAAGCTCATCGGGGGCAGATGCCAACTCATCTAATAAATCTTCAACAATC